>WNNJ02000161.1:0-26453 GCA_012934845.2 Pomphorhynchus laevis | reverse complement strand
AAGATGGATTTTGTCAAGTTTATGATAAATCTACCAAGACAGTGACGGAGCCGCAAATTGTTACAACTAATGTATATTCACTCCCCGACACCCCACGTCCCGTCCTTCCCGTCTCGTCCCTCAATACCTTGCATCCATCAATCAAAATCACCTCCACCAACCTCCACTATCCTTCCACTCATAACCTTTCCTCACATCGCTTGCCACCCTCTTTATTATCATTATCCTCTATGTATCCCGTCGTCAAACCAAATCCCTCCAAATCATCAACTGACAGCTCTTCTATCGTGATCTCACCTACTCACGTCAGTCGTCCTCCTTTACGGAAGCGCTTTGCTTCTCGCGATCGTTGCGTCATTGTTACTAATATCACGCCTTCCAAATCCTTATCTCCACAAGCACGTCTGGACCACGATGTTTCCGCCTTCAGATCAATCCTCTCGTCTATTGTTCCTTCGGATAAACCATCCTTTTTCAAGGACATTTCTCCTGTCGCATTCATCCGTCTAAAGAAATCTTCTCAATCTAATCCTTCCCAGCCCCCTCTCCTAAAAATTGTTTTCAAGCATCGCTCTCACGCGTCTTCTGTCCTCTCTCAACGATTCAAACTCATGTCATCTTCAACCACTCGAATTTTCCCCGATCGCGCCCCTTCTGAAATCGCTCAAATCTCTTCAGCCCGCATCGAAAAACGCCGTCGCGAGGAAAACGGCGAAACATCACTCTCCATCCGAAACATAGACGGAAATTTTCAAGTTGTCCACACCCGTCCAAAAATTCGATGGCGCTCCATCTCTCCTATGTGTCTTCTCCACTAGACTCTTTCGCCACAGCACACGGTTTCCGCCTCGGTCTCCTCAACACTAGATCTATTCTCAATAAATCCGATCTTATCCTCAACGTATTCACCAAGCAATCCATCGATCTCTTCTGCCTCACCGAATCCTGACACTCAGATTTCGACGACCATTCTATTCGCCGTCTGCTCTCTACCGGTTGCTCCCTAGTCGAATCCGCCCGCCCCCTCAGCTCATGCCCTTCTAAATCCTCTAATCATGGCGGCATCGTCGCATTCGCGCGTCACCCAGCGTCTCTTCGCAAAATCAATCCCCCTTTCAGTCCTTGCTCTTTTGAATTGCTCACTTGTCGTTATTCTAACCCGATCACTCTAGATCTCGCCATTGTATACCGTCCTGGTTCATCAGCTCCTACAGCCTTATTTTTTACCGAACTCGCTGACCTCCTTTCTCATTGTTCTTTGTCCTCAATCCCTTCACTCGTTCTAGGCGACTTCAATATCCGCCTAGACCGCCCCTCTTCCACAGATTCCATCCGCTTCATCAACATTCTATCCAACTACAATTACAAACTAATCTCCACTGCCCCCACACATATACTTGGTGGGGCACTCGACATCATCGCTGTCCCCGATCATTTTGCTGCCTACACCTCACTGTCCATCTCTGATCCTGGTCTATCCGATCACTTTCTTATCACCCTTGATCTCACTCGCAACCACACCCCTCCTCACACACCTACAATCCTACGTCACTCTTGAAAAAATCTTGACCTCTCCCTTCTCCGCTCTGCCTTACTCAAATCGTCTCTATCATTACCCACAATAACATATTCCTCTCCTCACGATATCGCCTTTCTTTTCGACTCTGAACTCACATTCACTCTCGATATTCTCTTGCCCTTCAAGTCTAACCCACACCGTCACTTGCACGGTGCCCCATGGTTTGACATCCAATGTCTACTCTCAAAGCGTCGACTCCGCCATGCTTTTCGAGTCTATCACCGCTCTCTCAGACGCGATTTCCGCTCGATCACTCCGTCTTTCCGTGATTCCTATCTTGCTCTTCGCCGGTCTCATCTCAACCTACTACGTACCAAATGCAACTCCTTCTGGCAGCATAAAATCATCACTTCATTCAACTCTAAGACTCTCTGGCATACTTTTAACTCAATCCTGGCTCGTTCCTCTACGCCGTGCAACATCAATGCTAATGATTATTCGTCATTTCTCCAGACTAAAGTATCCACGCTGCTCTCTCACACCCCGGTCTCCATCCTATCCCACTCTGCCCCGCCTAGCCTCATCCTTCCGGAACTCTTTCATCTTCTCCCTGTCTCACCTACAGAAATATCATCTGTCCTCATGTCCTTGCCCAACAAAACCTCACCCGCCGATCCCCTGCCTACCCACATATTAAAATCTATATGCTCATCGATATCCCCATTTCTCACAACCTTGTTTAACTCGTCCATCCGCAGTCGTATCTTCCCTTCACACTGGAAATTCGCAATCGTTCGTCCCCTCCTTAAAAAACAATCGCTCGACCCCTCCCTTCCTTCTAGCTATCGCCCCATTTCGCTACTCCCTACTCTTTCTAAGCTCTTAGAACGCCTCATCTTAATACAAATCAACGCTTATCTCTCCTCATCCAATCTGTACCCTCCTTTCCAATCCGCTTTCCGCTCTAATCACTCGACAGAAATCGCATGCATAAAAGTGTACAACGACTTACTCATTTCTCGAGACAAGGCTCTATATAGTGTTCTCATCTCCCTCGACCTCTCCTCCGCATTCGACATTGTCGACCACTCCGTCCTCCTTTCTCGCCTTCGTTATGATTACGGATTTTCTTCCTCCTCCGTAGCATGGTTCGCCTCATACCTATCCGACCGTTCCTTTCGCGTCTGTTCTAATTCATCATCCTCCCCTCCATCCCTATTTTTTGCGGGGTCCCACAAGGTTCAGTCCTAGGTCCTATGCTTTTCTCTCTTCTACTTGGCGATCTATCTCCGTTTATCAAACCTTACTCCTTTAAGGTCATGCAATACGCCGATGACATTCTAATCTATGCTCATGCACCCGCACATCGCATACACGATATCGGCATTTCTGCCTCCAACTGTCTTTCTTCTATCTACAAACGTCTCTCCAATCTCCATCTCGTTCTAAACCCCGAAAAGTCCAAAATAATGTGGATCCTTCCCCGTAAACCAAACATATCTCCTCCCATTGTTTCTTTTGCCTCATCGATCATCCCTATAGTCCACAATCTCACTTTCTTAGGCTTCCATTTCGATGATCACCTTTCCCTTAAACCCTTCGTCCGTGACAAGGTCCGCTCGTCTAACTTAATTCTCCGTGACATCCGCCGTATCCGCCCCCTTATCGACTTCCGTTCTTGTATGTCTCTTCTTTCATCGCTTCTTTTCCCTAAAATCGATTACTGCCTTAGCCTTTTCGCCAATTCTCCAAAATCCATCATCCTACCCCTACAACGAATAATCAACACCGCCGTTCGAGTGCTCTTTCGTCTCCGTCGCTTCGACCACACATCCACATATTTTGCCCAACTCTCCTGGCCCACCATCCACATCCGCATCAAACTCCGCCTTCTTCTCGTTACTTTTCGTCTCATCGCTGTCGGCTCCCCATCGTTCATCAACCTTCCTTTCTTAGACGATACTCGCCCCACCTCGCTATCGCTTCGTTCCTGTCATACCATCTTACTCCACGTTCCTAATTACTCCAACAACTACGGTCTCCGATCCTTCCTCGTCGCCGCCTCACTCGCCTGGAATCAACTTCCTCTCGACGTCCGCCGCGCTCCCTCCTTTATCACATTCAAACACCTCCTCCGTTCACACCTTCTCGACACCTGATTCACAGTCTTGTTTTGTTGTGGTCATGTAAGCGTGCGCTGGCACGCATTTGCCACGTTAAAATAAATCGTTTTTTTATGGAAGATTAAAATAAACTTATTTAATAAGGTAGTATCCTTAATAAACTCACATCGTTTTTTGGAAAGGTTATATCAAATTAGCATACTATGGTTACAACCACTTAACGGTTAACTAGTCAAAAATTTAGTGAATCAAATCTCAGATATCAATGATTCATTAGCATGGGTACATATTTTTCATAATTAAAAATTTCGAAATATGATTATCCTTGGTTAAAATCCGATTAAGCACGTACATATCTTACTAATACCTTCCGTTACTCAAAATATGATAATCGGAAAAGAGCGGTATTTAATTAAATATTATTCTGCAAATGTTTTATCAAATAGCATATTTAATCAGTGTTCATAAAATTTCGCTTAGGATATTGCGAATACGTCTTTTAGCAGTATCGACACAACGAAACTAATTTATTCACTTCTTAACTTAATTGTTCACAATCATAAGACAAGCACCTTTAATTCATGCATTATTTAATAAGTTTTTCGCAATAGTATCTTCTGACGTGCAATTAATTTTGCAACATGCTAGTTAGCTTCTAAGGCCTTTTCAGAAACCAAATCGGCCGATTTCATAAATTTATCGTTTTTTATTTCTAAGCACATCTGAGAACATACTGTCTTCATTGGAGTAGCTGGGACGGTTTGAATATAGATGGCGATTTAATTTACTGGCTACAATTGACTTGATTGATAGCTGTTCGCCGAAATCATGAACTGTGTCTTTGGAGCCGTTTTGTCACCACAACAAGAGAATCCATATTTAATGTAGTCTCCGTCGTACTTTCCTTTTACTATCTTCTTTAATTTATGTTATAATTTTGCTGGGTTCTTCCTCATCTGCACATGAATCCGGATATTTCCCTAAAGTTTATCTATTCGTAAAGCGTATAAAACTAAATATGTGCCACCACGAACGCTATTTACACATAATCAATAGTTACAATAGTGAAATAGCGACAACTCTGCACACAACAGTAACGTAGGTAATAAGTAAGGACCGTAGTGACACTGCTGGCGATACATATTCTAATATCGATCTTATAAGAGCATTATATAAACGCACAACACAAACGGGAGATGGGTCTTTAAAGTAATTTTTGACAATATAGGTCATCTTGCTGCGTTACAAATCCTATCAGTGTTAGACGTGTTTTCAGACTGTTTTGAACAATTATACCAAGATCCTGAATGGACTGCGTGATAACAACAAACTTGTTGCCAATAAAATATTCTTGACTCACATTGCTATGACCTAATCTCATATGTGCACACTTTTTAATATTCAATATAATTCTAGTGTTTAAAGACCATTGATATACAAAAACATTTTAGATATTTTGAAAACAAAGTGGTTTTAAAATATTTAGATTACAATAAGTGTTATGAACAGTGTCGATATAATTGATTTTTACAGTCTTCAAATTTAAATTAAATTCTTTAAAATTCCTGTTCACGTGAATAATTATTTTTTATTATCAGTGCTTATAGATATGCAGATTCCGTTAGATGAACAAGAATGCCCTCGTTGTAAAACAAACAAATTTCGGAATCCTTCAATGACATTACATATAAACATTTGTGGACACTCCTTGTATGTTTGCCAATATATATTCATTTATATTAAATAATTTTTTAAATCACATACTACAGCCCGACCATTATAAGTAAACGATCTATAACTGGATCAATTTATTTTAAAATTTAAAATTTATTAATTAATAATATTATTTATTAATAATATTTATTAATAATTAATTTATAAAGTAGCAAATTAATGTATTTTGTCTATATATTAACTTTTAATTTATTTGTGCAAATTATATTCCTATCAGATAGGAAGCAGTAATATTTTTACTGAGCAATGAAGTTACAAAGAAATTGATTTACCGAATATATTATCGCTTACAATTGGTTACTGAAGAATTTTCCATTTGATTATTACTGGTTTCGTGGAATCTACAAAATTCGCATTGGTTTAGTATTTCAGATATACAGATTTTATACATGTCTTTAGAGAAAATGATTATTTATTGACATAAATACTGGTTCATAAGTTGAACTATTATGCATTATGAATTTAGTCTTATATATTGAGTACATAAAGTTGCAAAGTATTTGTATACTCTTAAGTCCTAGTAGAAATATCTCAACTATTATATAATATTATAATATTTTATAATTTCAATTATATTAACTCATTTGGCTCAAATGATCGATAATGCCCTTTTTTATGATATATGATGGTCTTTGTATTTTTGATGCAACTGTAAGAGCCTTTAACAAAAACGATTTATTTTAACGTGGCAAATGCGTGGCAGCGCACGCTTACATGATCACAACAAAACAAGACTGTGAATCAGGTGTCAAGAAGGTGTGAACGGAGGAGGTGTTTGAATGTGATAAAGGAGGGAGCGCGGCGGACGTCGAGAGGGAGTTGATTCCAGGCGAGTGAGGCGGCGACGAGGAAGGATCGGAGACCGTAGTTGTTGGAGTAATTAAGAACGTGGAGTAAGATGGTATGACAGGAACGAAGCGATAGCGAGGTGGGGCGAGTTCGTCTAAGAAAGGAAGGTGATGAACGATGGGAGCAGACAGCGATGAGACGAAAAGTAACGAGAAGAAGGCGGAGAGTGATGCGGATGTGGATGGTGGGCCAGGAGAGTTGGGCAAAATATGTGGATGTGTGGTCGAAGCGACGGAGACGAAAGAGCACTCGAACGGCGGTGTTGATTATTCGTTGTAGGGGTAGGATGATGGATTTTGGAGAATTGGCGAAAAGGCTAAGGCAGTAATCGATTTTAGGGAAAAGAAGCGATGAAAGAAGAGACATACAAGAACGGAAGTCGATAAGGGGGCGGATACGGCGGATGTCACGGAGAATTAAGTTAGACGAGCGGACCTTGTCACGGACGAAGGGTTTAAGGGAAAGGTGATCATCGAAATGGAAGCCTAAGAAAGTGAGATTGTGGACTATAGGGATGATCGATGAGGCAAAAGAAACAATGGAAAGAGATATGTTTGGTTTACGGGGAAGGATCCACATTATTTTGGACTTTTCGGGGTTTAGAACGAGATGGAGATTGGAGAGACGTTTGTAGATAGAAGAAAGACAGTTGGAGGCAGAAATGCCGATATCGTGTATGCGATGTGCGGGTGCATGATCATAGATTAGAATGTCATCGGCGTATTGCATGACCTTAAAGGAGTAAGGTTTGATAAACGGAGATAGATCGCCAAGCAGAAGAGAGAAAAGCATGGGACCTAGGACTGAACCTTGTGGGACCCCGCAAAAAATAAGGATGGGAGGGGAGGATGATGGATTAGAACAGTGGCGAAAGGAACGGTCGGATAGATATGAGGCGAACCATGCTACGGAGGAGGAAGAAAATCCGTAATCATAACGAAGGCGAGAAAGGAGGACGGAGTGGTCGACAATGTCGAATGCGGAGGAGAGGTCGAGGGAGATGAGAACACTATATAGAGCCTTGTATCGAGAAATGAGTAAGTCGAGTAATGAGTAAGAAACGAGTAATACTATAATGAGCCTTGTCTCGAGAAGTGAGAAAAGAGCCTTGGCTCATTTTTTTGCCCATTTAAAAGGGCGAAGTGGTCGACAGTGTCGACCACTTTGCCTGAGGACAGAGGACGCCTGGGGACCACTTCGCCTTTGTCGACAGAGGACGGAATGGTCGACAATGTCGAATGCGGAGGAGAGGTCGAGGGAGATGAGAACACTATTTAGAGCCTTGTCTCGAGAAATGAGTAAGTCGAGAAATGAGTAAGTCGAGAAATGAGTAAGAAACGAGTAACACTATAATGAGCCTTGTCTCGAGAAATGAGAAAAGAGCCTTTGGCTCATTTTTTTTGCCCATTTAAAATAAAATAAACTTATCGTATTATTTATTTTATTTTTGTCGATAAAATATAGAAAAAATATCAAAGGAACTATACAACTATAATTGACAATCACCATCATTGACCTATTCTTTTTTGCTTTTTCTTTTTTAATATTGTGATCAGACAAAATGACTCTTTTATGTGTCAAAGTCTTGGAATAAATAATAAATTTTTTATTTTTTATTATTTTTTTATTATTTTTTATATTATCGTTTTGCCTTTTCTTTTTCATATTGTGAGCAGACAAAATGACCCCTTCAGATGTCAGTCTTTTTGTAAATAATAAAACTAAAATTTAATTATATTATTTTAAAGTTTCATTTAATTTATAAACAAAAAAGATTTTCTTCCTATTTATCCAAATATTCTTATTATTAACACTTCAATTTTTTGTCGTTAATTTTCTTTCAATAAATTTACTACATTTGTCGTGGTCTTGATAACTTCATGCCGGGCTGATGTAGATACGGAAATATCACGCTACTACCCATCACGGAAGCAGCATTGACGACCCTTCTCCGCTCATGCTCTCTCTATTATGCATGCTGCATTTCCCCGCTGAACGGTCACGCTGATCCGTTGGAACAGGAATACACGGGGTCGGGGTTCGGAAGTTGCACGGATTAAACGTGTGCCAAGTTTATGATAAAACGTGATAGACCCTGGCCCGATCGCGCATGTGCTTTCAACTGCCACTGGTATGCACATATATTGTCGGCTGTCAATTTTAGCATATTTGTGCACTTTCCTAGTTTCGGCGTTCTTTGCCACACTAGCCGCGCTATATACTGAACTGTTAAGGTTGCTGAGTGCCTTGATATCCACCCAAGTGAAGTCCCACAGTAGCAGTCTACCTGACGACCAGACAATCAGAGTTCCATCGTCAGATCGTCTGCGGACAACCTTACAAACTCCTACGGAGCACAAAACCGGATTGCGACGGTGACTGTGATGATAGCGTCATCCAGGCGAGTGCATATTGAGCTAACGGGAATGACGTTCAGGAAATCACCAGCGTGATCGCTACTCACTGCTAGCAGCCTGGCGCAGTCCTCGGTAGTGGGAGTTGAGTTCATAAAAGCCGCTTGTTTGACCGAGTGAATAGGATCTGTTCAATATTTCTGATGTTCTTTAACCACTGGACACTCCAACCCGGTAAATGCGGACCACTCACAAGCGGAATCGGCGAAGTCTTCTCTTGCCATGAAATCACAGTCTGATAATCTGATATCGCCTAGGATTTGAGATACTGGTTGTTTGGATCCCGAAACTGAGGAACTGAAAGCCGGAATGGACATGTCCGTGCATGTTTATATGTCCAATCCGCCAATCTTAATCGATAAAGAAGACTGGATCCATGCAAAATCGTCGATAGGCAAGTTGAGGATGTCTTGCAAAGTCTCGCCAAGCACCACGTCGTACTACCCATATATTGCTTCGGAAGCAAGGTGCGCATCGGAGTAGATAATTTAATGACCGAATTATTCTATTATCAAAGTTTTCATATTATTAATAAAGTCATCGTCTACGAATCGTACAATAGCTATCAGCTTTGATTTATTTTAATATCGATTGTAAAGGTTATACTTGAATTTAAACCATGCATTCTAAAGGTCATGTTGAATATTGTTTAAAACCCAATTCATTTTCTAGTTTCTACATTTTTAGATAAAAAATGTAGAAAAAAATTTCATTCCATTTTGTATCAATTTTGCTTCTCGGTAATAAAACGAATGTAGTCTTTATTCAACTATCTATAATTATAACATATAAATTACAATTAACTCAAATTAACTAGTTCAGATAATATGACATTCTTCCTCACTTTTGATTTCAGCTAGTATCGTATTCAGCTAGTAGGTGTTTTAATTAGCCTACCATAACGACTTGCAGCTATTTCCTTAACTTGAGTACAGCTTGTGTCTCGACTTAAAAAGCTCCCGCGGATCAATCTCATCAATTAATATATCATAACGTGCTTCACACACTTTGCCTTCCATAGTGCATGCTATAAGCCATACTCTTCTCCTTGATCTGCATTATTGTTTGAATGTGTCTTTATCAGAGTTTGTTCACGTTCGTCTTATTTATCCTCTACACTTCATTCCGGGTGTCATCATAACGTTTTTTTGATGATATCATAACGCTTTATTAAAGCCTTTTTGACATTACAACTCACGAGCTCTATTATTTCTGTTTTGTCATTGCATTTACTAAGATTTGCATGGCGCTTGAGTACTGCAAACCCAAGTTTCATATTTTTTGTTCTGTAAATAAAAGAAATTAATAGGGGCCGAAACCTGATAACATAGAAGTTACTCCTGATGACTTCTAATCCTTATTCTGATACATCGTCGTTATTTATTAGTCAATTCATAAAAAGCGATTTTTTTAAATTGATTTGATATAATATGTTCAGATAATATGACAGTCGTGTTCCAATGTGTCAAAAGAAAAAAAGATCAATCCAAATTCAAAATAGTTCGTTGTTTCAATAGCTTATGTGAAGCTGAGATAATCCAGAATTTTAATCTTTTATTCTGTAAATAGAAGAAATTGATAGGAGCCGGAATATAATAGCATAGCAGTTCCTCCTGATGACCTATAATCCTTATTCTGATACAACGTCTGTTATTTATTAGTCAATTCATAAAAATGACTTTTATTTTAAATTCCAATAGATAAAACCAATAGATAAATCAGCAGATACCCACGGATACCGCTCTCTCATTTATTATTAATGTTTAAACAGCACATAAAAGCATGGCTTAATTGGCTGGTTCACTGCAGAAAAATAAAGGAAATATAATAAAAGTATCACAAATACGGAAAAGCAGCTTTCCCGATGGCATCCTCCATCCTTAATTTCTTTTTGAATTCGTTGATATTGTTACTGCACACTGTTGACTCTCCAAGCCTATTCCACAAAGATACAACTCGCCGATCAAATTGGACAGCTCGTGATTTTCTTATCCTTTCACGTCGCAGGGTTAAACCATGGCCTTGAAGGATATTGGATGAGCGCAAATGAAGTCAATCTCTAAGTGGATGATCCGATTCATTAAGAATTTGCCAGACCATACTCATATCGATGTACCGACGGGTCCACGTGACAGTCTCAAGTCTAAGTGCTTTTAATCGATCAGTGTACGACAAAAATTTCAGTTGCGGTGCTAGCTTGTAGCTCTATGAAGTACCCTCTCTGAACTAATATGTTCTTTTGAATTTTGAGGAAACACACACTGCGCAGCATATAGAAGACGGCTCAACACATGATCAAAGATTAGCGGACGTAGGGCAAATTAATTGAGTGTAATGAAAGTGTGTCGAAGTAGACCGATTATCCCCAACGCATTTGAAAAGCATGTTCAGTATGTGTGACGGTACTAAAGTCACTGTTTATCCGCACTCCCGAGTCACTATATTTGTTCACTCGTTTTATATCACTGCTTTGAAAGCTATAATTAGCTGAAGATTGAGCATTTCTGCCACAAACACGTAAATGTTTGCATTTTGATATATTGACAATCAACCTATTGAGCAGAGCCCAATTTTCGACTTCATCGATATCCCGTTGCAGTTTAACTATATCATTGGATGAACGAATTGCCTGCCAGATTTTCAAATCGTTTGCATATAAAAGCATCCGAGAATCAATAAATTCCTGGAGATCGTTGATGTAGACACTAAATAACAATGGACCCAATACTGAACCTTGAGGCACCCCTATATTACATGGCCGCGAAGAAGAGTCAAAATTATCTACATGCACACAATAACTACGATTGCTTAAAAACGATTCAATCCATCTAACAAGCAAAAATGGAATGCCACTTTTCTCTAGTTTATTTAGGAGGAATCTATGGTCTACTCTGTCAAATGCCTTAAAGAAATCGAAGAATATTATGTCAGTAGCAACGGATACGGCTTTATTAGCTGACCAATCAAGATGGGCTGCGAGTATATTGGTAACTGTCGAATAACCCTTACGGAAACCATGTTGCTTAGAAGCTATTACACTATTCTCACTATAAAACTTGACCATATAACCATGTATAATTCGCTCTAACATTCTACAACATAAGCAAGTAATACTTACTGGTCTGTAATTGTCTACTGAAGATCTATCACCCTTTTTGAAGATGGTGTGAATGATCGATTGTTTCCACTCTTTTGGAAGAATCGTAAATAATAGATTGTCGAAATATGATACAAAGTGGTGTATATATTGAGCCTGCTGTTCGACGATGATATATCGAAGGTAACAAATCAGCACCTTTATAGTTTGTCTCTTTCAGACGATGCAGTTCAGCTAAAACTTTCTCATGAGTTATCAAATTAGCTATGTATAAACTCTCACTGTTCTGGATAGGTTCAGAATACTCGTTTGTAGTCTCTCTATCCAAGTAAAAATGACTTGAGAACATCTCAGCAAGGTCATCTTCAATAACGCTATCAAAATATTGGCCAATTGTTTTATTAGCGTTCCTACTACTATTCACATATAGAAAGAGAGCTTTGGGATCATGTCTACAACTATAAGCTAGACCATTTTCAAATAAATAGCGCTTATGTCGTTTAAAGAATTGAAGAAATTTCTAGCCTGATTATAAACACCATATTCACAAAACCCACCCTCTAACCTATTGAAACTGGAGTCACGAGCCTTCATCGCAGTAACCAGCTCAGTATCAAATCAACCAGCGCTTTTTTAACTAGTCTTAGACTTCAAAGGTGATAATTTTACCATTAGAGAATAAAGCGTCACGCGAAAATGATCCCAGGCCTCGTCAACTCCGACAACAGCCGGATCAGGCCAACTTACTCTATGCAGCTTTGATGTAACAACATCATAGTTCGCCCGAAAGGCATTAATCTTACGTTTGTACCGAGCATGGTGAAACACCCTCATTTGTATATTTAGCAAAACTTTAACTTCACAGTTATCAGACAAACTAACATAATAATCATATTGGATACTACTGTTTAATTGACTGTTTGTCGATAGGCAACGATCAAGAAGGGAAGAACTACAACTCGAAAAGCGAGTATGTACATCAACAAATTGAGCAAGACCACAATAAGTAAAACACTCCATAAGGTCACAAGACTCGCTATCACAAGTAGGAAGAATTGTATTCGACGTCCATTCAACATTTGGCATATTCATATCCCCAAGTATCATAGTATCACAATCTCTTCGCTTATACAACTCTATCTCTTCAATGAGTTTCTTAGATATTGCCTTAGGAGCACGATACACAAGACCCAGTATGATGGGTGAGCTGTTATCAAACTTAACCTGACACCACAAACTCTCAACTCTATCAAGACGACTTACTCAAAACACGCACCTTAACTTCGTCTCTCATAAAGAGAGCTACGCCACCACCCCTACCCCCTATCCGATCACTACGGAACAAAGAATAGTCTGGGATGGATACCTCAGCATCATATACATCACAATTAAGGCAATATTCTGTAAAACCAACTATAATTGGATTAACAGACTCGATCCTAAACTTTAGCTCATCGACTTTCTGTAACAAGCTCCGATAAAAGACCTTACCAAAACCCTCCACATTCACGAGAGGCGATACATCTAGTGGATACCAACTGATTCGAATGCGTCGCCTCACTACTTGAAAGTTTTGCACACATGGATTGCTCTCACCAAGCGCAACACGAGATGCGAGTTCTTTCTTAGCTTGAGACAATTTCTCCCTTTGAAGAGCGTCAAGATCTTTTAAGAGACTAACATTGGATCCCTTTAAACGATATGAATTCCGAAGAATTAACTCAGCATGCGACTGCTCCCTAAATACGGCCTTGAGTAAATACGGCCTATTACTAAGTGTATCACGCTTACCTAGTCGAAATAATGCAACGAGTTTATTTGAATTATAGTTTCGTGAATTATAAATTATAAATCATAAATTACAGTTTCGTGAATTAAGGCCCATTTGCGGGAACCATTTCTTGCATAGAGATTAAAAAAATAAAAATATATGAATTATATTTACATTATTTTTAATTTATCAATAATATAAAATAAACAGCCTCTGCTGATCTGATTAATTGTACACATTAAAGCTTGTTAGGATTTAATAATTTTAAATTTTTAAAGAAACCAAGAAAAACTTATTTTCAAGAAAAATATTTCGATGGCTACTGCCATCATCGTTATAAAACTTTACACTTTTCTTGAAAAAAAGGAACTTTTAAATTTGTAAATATGACGATGATGGCAGTATCCATCGAAGTATAGTGTTTCTTGAGGATACATTTTCTTGGTTATTTTAAAATTATTATTTTAAATTCATGCCGTTTACAGGGATATGGCCAGGAATCCTAATCATTTTCGGTTATACACCAGTCAATTGTTATTCGACAGCTTATTTGAATTTAATGTACTCCGTTATATTTTATTGGTTAATGGATTGAAAGATTATAACTAAAAATAAAATATTTTTTATTATTTAAGAATTGAGTTCAATATTTTGATAGTTACTGCTTAAATCATCTTAAACGTCAAGTCTTTCTTGTATTAGATATATACTGCTTGTCCAAATCATATATACTTTTCATGTTTAATCTTTATTTTATACAAAAATGGTTAAACAACACAATTTTTTGTAATCGGCTATCAAAACCGACTTTAAATTATTTTGTTATTTTAATCAATTAGAATTTCTTTTTGGAACAAGGAATATCCTAGATCAAAATTGTGGTTTCGTCCTTATGTTCACAGGAGCGATAATGCTTGTTTTTAGATGATACCTATTGTCCTTTTTAAATGCATGATTTACGTTTGACTACCATCTTCTCTATCCCCAAAACCTCGAATGCTCTGTGGTTTTTGACATTGTTATAGTAGCCGAAGCATATGGATGGTATCAATTACTTTAAAGTGCAAGCCATATAAATGTCGTATAGTTTGATAGGTAGTTGAATTATCATGATACGTATAGTATCATGATACATGTGCTTCAATACCACCATATATTTATCTTCAGACATTTGTCCCCTCACCAGTTATATGAAACCTAGTTGTAAAGCTGCATACTGGTATTCACCTTACGTCTTGTTGATAATATCACTGGGCGGTGACCGAAGGACATTAGGCAAACAAGAGAATATTGTCCCATCATCACAGGATCACGTGCTGTGTAGGAAAGAACCAGACTTTTGACTATATCGATAGGTACGGTGCTGCAGGAGTTGATTACTATATTGCTCATTACCCTATATCTCTGTCGCTCAAAGGTTCGTATATCTTAGCCAATAAGTTCATATTGCAGTAACGTCTTAGAGTAATGTTGCACGATAATTCCTTGTCCCTCTGTTTGTTATACAAATATTTATTCGTCAACTGAGATAAGTTTTCAGCAACAAATCGCTAGTCGATTTGTTGATTATTCGGAGCCCTAATCTAACAAAGTTACACCGTTTGTAATAACTGTTTTTAGCGATTTCACATTTTAATTATCGATTGCTATCATTACTTGCCTCATTAAAGTGCCATGTATTATATTTATGTATTTTACTATTTATTTCAGCAGTTACAATTACCATCTTCAATATTAAAAAAACCAGTAAAAATAAAACAAAACTGTTGCATTAAAAATTAAAAAAACCGTTAAATCTTCCACAATGAATCGTAAATTCAAAAACGACCATAATTATATTGCCAATGTGTTATGCATTTGTTCACGCAGAGTAAAGAAGTAAATTAACGGAAATATTATTTTTTAGTACCAAGAAGAAATTAATCTAATTATATATATTTGATTCCGTGCCTGTACATTCTGATATTAATCTATATTAGCCTTTATTATTATATTTAGAGACAAAAGCATCGTCTACTACACAAACGTATTGTATGCTACAGGACTAAGCATAACTCAAAACATATCGCCAGAAGAAATACATTAGCAGCCCTTTAAAAATCCATTTTTAAAGGGCTGACGAATCCAATGCTGACGAATTGTTGCCTTAAGCAACAATAAAATGTTTTAAGAAGAATATTTTATCTAGATCTATTTTTGTAAAAATTTTCACAAGGAACTGTATTAATTGAAGAATTTACCTGCTTTTTTTCACTTCTTTCGGCACAGCAGCGTATTCTGAAAACGGCATAGAATTATATCATATTTTAATTATAAAAATTGATTTTACATAGTTGATACTGATCCATTATTGATAAATAATTATTTGAACTGGATCAAAGAAAAGAAGAAATTATTTTGGATATTTCCACTTTTCTTTGATCCAGCTTCAATAATTATTTATAAAAATTGAGGTAATTGCTCGATTTGGATCAATCTATGGAAAACTTAAAAAAATATATTTTTTAACTTAAAAATATATAGTTTTGTAATAAACATACAATGAGCCACTGAGGAAGCCGTAACGCGGCGAAAGCTCTGGCAATATATAATAATAATTACTCAGCTCTTTGATCTTATAAACTACTCAAAATCTATGGAAAGCCTAGACTTTGGAGCTGAATCAGCAAAAATATTAAAACAATACAATTTTAGAAACCAAAATGAAGTTTTGAAGATGTCATCACGGATAGATGACGAAACGTCGGACTGTATTAATTTTTTTCCTATTTCCATTAATTTTCCGAAGAAATTGAATAACAAATTTTTAATTTATATTGGCTGGACATTGCAAGAACAATTTCGAAACCAAAAATTGGCCACTAAAAGCTTTTAAAATATAGTGATTATTTAAATTTTTGTAAATTTATTGAAAGAGAGCAGGATTGATGTTATTCAAAAATATACGCGGTCAATATTTCGTTATCTAAATAATGACATCTTAGGAATTTGGTGATAGTTCATTAAGATGTTCAAATGGAAAGTGGTCAAATTTTCAAAGTAGAACTTCACGATAACTGCAAACGGCATTTATCAATACTTTGTCGGAAGCGAGTACATAATGATAAGAAACTTGCATTTGTATTTTTTATGTAAGCTATTTGTAAACAATTTATTTATTAATTGTCAACAATTTATTTATGAAGATGGAAAATTCAATCAGATAACAGGCTGAGTTAGTTATTATATATTATCAAAGCTTTCGTCGCGTTACGGCTTCGCCAGTGGCTCATTGTAATTATACTGAACGATTATATAACTTTTTTAATTAATTTATTAATTAATTTATTAAATAAATTATAATTAAATAAATTATAATTAATAAATTATATTAAATTTAATTATTTATTAAATGCAATAATTTATTAAATAACATAATTTTATAATATTTAATTTATTTAATTTTATTAAATAAATTTTATAATTTATTTATTAAGTCTAAACAATTTATATATGTAATTACAGTTACATTTACATAAGAATTCTGGAAATATAGTTTCATAGTTCCAGAATGTATTTGAAAAATACGTTATTCTTGAAATATCTAAAATAAAAAATATTTGAGAAGTATTCCTATTTATTTCCAGAATACTTAATTTACTATATTTAGATGTGATGTTTGCGTGCACACGTTATTTACGTTAGGCACAGGCAACTGCCCGACGTGTTCATGCTCACTACGAAAGAATAACTTTCGATTACAATATTTTGATAGTCCATCTGTCGAACGTGAAGTTGAAGTTCGTCGTAAGATTCTGCGAGAGTACTAAATAGAACGCATTATTTTATTTAAAAGACATTTTTCATTTAGTTTTAATCTTCGACCTAACGATTTTCACAGTCAGGAAGAATACGATAATTACTTGGAGACAGTCGAAGATATAAGTATGACATTATTCTACAATGAAGTGTTTTATACAAAACGCAAACAGGCACTTGTGAATATGAACTTTTAACCTCTCTAAATGATAGTTAATTTATGAGCAAGACATAAAAGAATACTTGCTATAACTGCTTTCGTTTTAAGTTGTTTTCTTTACTACGTTCAGTGATTACTAAGACAGCTGTTCTGGCACGTGATAAAATAACACGCATATATACATACATACAAATACATACACAATTATGCACATACATGGTATCTAGCAGCACTCATCAGTAGAATGAACTACCACCAGTCGTTTCGACTGACTTGTGATATATTTTAAGGGCATCTCCGATGGAGTATAATATTTTGTAATTCATATTTTTACTGTATCTTGATTATTATGCATACACGGAGATTAATCCAGTTATATTTAAACTTCCATTTGACATTTAATAATATACTGGATAAAAGTAGCTGATTGAATATATGCTTTCTTTACAAACAGATCTTGTATCTAACACAAAGTAGAAGATGTTAGTATGTAAATAGTATAAACTAAAGAATATTATCAAAATCAATTTTGTCTCCTTTTAAAGAGAATTGGTAATTCTTATTTTGTTAAAGAAAAAAATTAATGTAACGTTCAAACAAGTTCAATATAAATAATGAAATTTCATAAACAATAATGAAAAGCCAGCAACTAATTTCAATATAAAAAATACAAGTTATATTTTTTATAATTTATTATAATTTATATGTTTTGGTGAATAAAATGCGAATTAAAAGTTATAGTGGTCGTAGGTGTGCATATTGTGAACATTTGCAATGTGCATATATATTACTGTGTTAGTAACATATGAATATCAATTTCGTTGCTCAATAATAGTAAATAAATAATCGTTCAATACATTTGATAGATTCACTATATTTATTATTAAATGTATCATAAGGGATATACAAATAGATATTTGAAAATTAAACAATGAATAATAAAAAATTAATATAAAAGTTTATTCTAAACTTAATTTTATTAATAAAATTTCATATTCAGGATCATGCTTGTTGATCAATTGCTCTTAAATTTGAAGAGAAAAATTTAAATAAAAAGAATATTTAAATTTAATAAATTTAATTAAAATATTTTTTTTAGAAAAATATTTTATAAATTATTTTTGTTTGATATTCTAATTTCAACATTATTTTTGCATTACAGTTTACAATATTGTAAATAACGTGAATGTCGATCGAACGAAAAAGCGTATAGAAGAATGCCGCAAACGTAATCGGAGTAAAATTCTAAAAAATCGTTCAACTTTGGTTATATATAAAATCACTTCAAGTTCATATAATCATATGTTTAGAGTGCTGATCAGGAGGCCATTGAGCGCCTGCTGGATGAAGAGCGTAAGACTGAAATATTAAGAAAAAAGGCCAGGACAGATGAACGTGACAAGATGATGAAGGTTCGGAATCAGTTGAGAACTGATCTTCTGGAAAAATTGGTAAGTTTAATTTTTCTTGTAAATAACTATGCATACATTAATTTAAATTATTCTACTATTATTACTATTAATAATATAATTATTAATAGTAATAATATCTACAGTTATTCTATTGTTTTAAGATATTAAAAATAAAAATATAATAAAACTGTCTTGTAATTTGTAATTTTAATTAAATTTAAAATGCAAATTTTATTTTGTTTACAATATTAATTTTGACAGGGCAATATGTTTCATGATCAAATGCAAACATTTATTACTTCACCAACAAGAAATATGCTTATCTATTATTTGATAATTTTAATAGAAATCCTATTGTCGTGTCAATGAAATAGCAATTGATTGTTGAATTTTTTGCTGTAATTTTTTTTACAGAATTTGAAAATCGTAAAATTAAATTAACAAAAAAAATTACGTTCTAAAATTTGAAAATTTTACAGGAGAAAATTAAGATTAAAGCTATTGAAAGTTGAAAACATAAAAGCGATCACTAAATATCAAAGGGCGTTTACGTCAACGTTTGGATGGTGTATAAATATGATTATTAGATATGTATTAATGATGGTGTATTATATGATTATTATGTATAAAAATGGTTATTAGATCTGAATAATAGAAATTAATAATCACACGTTATAATACGATATATCGCATAAATAATAATATAAATGTAATAGTAAATAATAGTTGATAAAATAGATAATAATAGATGTTATTACATAATATTATATTAGATAATAATATTATTAGATAATTATATTACATAATAATATTATCATCTATATTACATAATAGATGTAAAATTACATTATCATTTTCGTATATTGTTGATATTGTATTTTGTATAATTTGTATAATTGTATTAAATATAATTTTAATAAATAATTAAATTATAATAATATTATAGTATAATATAATTTAAATATTATAAATTATAATATTATATAAATTATAATTTATAATTTAATTATAATTAATTATAATTAATTCAATTTGTATAACTAAAATTTATCTTATACTAAAAATTAATCGATTTAAGCAATTAAAGTTTTCAATCTTAATCAAATTAAGAAATTTAATTTAGTGTGATATTCGCACGATATACATCGTAAAATACAGTTTAGAATATTTTATTAAAAAATATTTCAAATTTTTCGTAACCATTTTTATTGTAAAATTTTAATACCTAATCATTAAATAAATATTAAATCAATTTAGCCATATTAGTTCCATATTAGCCTACTTATGCTTTTTTATAAAATGGTCATTATAAAAGCGATAATTTATCACTTTCTTTTTACATAGTAAATGCAATCCTCTTAGTTTATATTATTTCTTTATTTATGTAATTATAATAAATATAATAAATTATAATTATAATATTTATTATTAATAAATATATTCTTATTCTTTTGAGTATATGAAATGATGGATATTTGGTAGTTAACATTGATTATGTTTGCGTAAGCGATACTTTTATACTTTAAATTATAATTATAATATTTATTATTAATAAATATATTCTTATTCTTTTGAGTATATGAAATGATGGATATTTGGTAGTTAACATTGATTATGTTTGCGTAAGCAATACTTTTATACTTCAACCAAAAGCCAATAACACAAAGTTTAATTTAATTAATTTAAAAAAAAATATAAAAACTTATAAAAAATATGAAAATTAAACACAAAGTTTAATTTTTCCCAGAACGGTCGATGTACTTTGAAATTATATGTTTTATGAGCTTAATTTTCACAGCAACAATTTCAAAATATAATTTTGAAATTATAATTTTTTAAAAATTAAATTTAACTTATAACTTTAAATTTATTAAAGAATAACTTAACTTTAAATTTATTTAAAAATTAAACTTTTTGATTACTTTAAGGAGAGTAACGAGGATGTTAATGCTATTGTTGATAACATTGATAAAAACATAAAGGAATTAGGACAAAATGTAAAACAAGATTCTCTCTCTGCATTTAGCCAGGTTGGTATTATAGAATTCAAATAACACTGACAATTTTTCAAAGTGAATTTAAGCTTCGAAAGAAAACAGCATCATTTCTTACCGATGAGACACCTTTGTTTATTTTCACAAGAAAGCCGTCATTTAACATTTATGGACCACCGGATGTTCATACTGAAATGCCAGCAAATTCTGACCTGACTTGGTATGCATTTTTTGGTATTACTTGGTTTTTCATGAGTAATAAATTTAAAAGAATGATTTATATTCTGTAGTCTTGAAAAATATAAAACAGAAATGCGTTAATTTATTTCGTACTTCTGTAAATATCTTTAGGTAAAATAAATTTCTTTAAAAGTTAAATTTAAAAATTTTATTTCTTTAAAATATGTCTTGCTAAAGTGTCTTTATAAACTAAAATATTAAACAAAAAGATTTGTAGCACATTGATTTATACATTGTTAAGTGAGTACATTGTAAACCTTCTGTAGTTTTTAACATTTATTGGCAGAATTTATAAAATCAAAATTTGCTATAAATTTGTGTAATCAGTGCAACGAAGATAAAAGTTTTTATTCACAAATATACACAATCTAACAGTTTCTTATCTAAGTGTGATATCATCATTATCTAAGTGGTGATTTCCGTGTAGCAAGTTGCTTCCTGATCACCATCTGATATAAATTTCCCGTATCAGATGCTGCATTTGAATATTTAGACTATAAAGCTATAACCAACATCATCTATTTAATTATTACATAAATTTAAATTTAATATTTAATTTATATTTAAATTTAATATTTTTCAGAAAATATTAAAGGACACAGGCTGTGCCCTTGCCACAGCCGGTGTCCCGTCCCGCCTTGAACCAATCGAACTCTGCAGAAACGACGGAAAGAGACCGGACGGTGCTTCACTAGTTCCATGGGAAAGGGGACGTCTGCTAGTATGGGATTTCACGTGTCCCAACATTCTTGCTGCCATTCATTTGCCTAGTGCGGTCTCTGGGGCCGGGGAGGTTGCTAGATTGGCAGAGGATCGAAAGAATGCCAAATATACATGTATTGACGAATCGCAATATAAATTTGTGCCGTTGGCGATAGACACAATTGGTGCTGCCGGGCCGATAACTTCGAATTTTTTGACAAAACTGGGCAATATGTTGGTGGTGGCAACAGATGATCGAAGAGCTGCCAATTTCCTCTTGCAGCGTTTAAGCTGTGCAGTGAAGCGGGGAAATGCAGCGTGCCTGTTAGAGGTCGCTTGAGACGGAAACCTTCCAACTTAACGATACTGAAATATCACAAACTATTTGATTTATTTGAAATTTCAATTTTAAATTTTAACTTGATATATTTTTCAGATTGAAATCTAAAGCTATTAATTTTTAATTAATACAAAATTAATTATTTCATATTAGGTTAATCTTAGTTCAATGTTAAAAGTATTCTAATTACATCAATAATGTCTATAATTATATAACGCGTTACACAGCTCTAACTGTAAAATTTCGCTTTCTGTTGGGAATCTTGTTGTATGTGAAGCAATGAAAATTGCTGTTGTGGCATTGCCCTTGCAGGAATTTCACCGACTTAAGATTCGTCGCTCTAAATGCAAAGCATTTTTCATTGTGTCATTTGTCATATAATAGTGAGACGTAAACATTTGACCATATAAATTACGTATTTACATCCATTTAGAGTAAATATATTTAATGTGTCTTGATATACGCATTTATTCAAGTAACATAAGACAACATTTTAGATATGTTGTCTTATAATCTATTGGCAGTATTGACTGGCAATTGATTATCAACGATCTGAATACAAGAAAATTTGACCAGGCATGCTTCCCCCGAGATATGGCAGTTTGTTTTCGCTTTCAGCAAAACTATTATTCCGATGTTTATTACATTTTTTGGCAAAATAAATTTTAATCTTCATTTAATCTTCATTTTACTGCATTTACCAGTTAAATTCCCTTTGATTCCCTTTACATTTATAATCCTTATTTGCCTTCTTAATTTCAATTTAGCTTATTTTAATTTGTTTAACCCGTTTTTGCCCACACTCTCTAGAAACTCGTTGTTATTGAAAATTGAACACGATGTTTAAAGAAAACATTTTAAAAATTCTAAATATATCCATATATATAACAAGGTACTATTATAGAATATGATAAAATATTGACGCAATCAAATTAATTGCGCCAATACAATAATTACAATGAATATTTTAAATAGTTGATACTGATCCATTAGTATCATTGGAGCTGGATCAAAGAAAAGAAGACATTATTTTTAATATTTCGCTAACTACTGCTAGCATCTTCAGAAAATTCCGAATTTCTTCGGAATTCATCTTCATAATATTCTGAAGATGCTAATAGAAGTAAGCGAAATATCAAAAATAATTTCTTTCCTTTGATGCAGCTCCAATAATTATTTAACAATAAATATGTTTACAGTTTAGTATACGAAAAATACCGTTTAGCTCATCAAAGTCGTTGCAAAGATTATATTATTATATCATTATTATATAATAATATAAGTATTATTATATATTATTATATTATTATATTGTTTTATATTAAAATTTACAATTATACAATTGTTGTTTTTCAATGTCGATAACAAATATTTAATTATTTATTTGTATTTTACTGTAATTTTAATGAGCAGTTCTTTTGAACATATCGCTGGAGGATACTCAACCAACCAAGTTTATCATCGATCAGTGCAGGCTGCTTTGCTATGTTTGAATTTTGTCGATTTAAAAGAGGCCAAAAAGGTTTCATTGAAACTTAAAGAAAAACAATCAAAAATTTGATTTATCTGCTTGTAATTACATTGCTATTTCGAATATAAAACTTTAATGTTCGTTATTTTTTTATTTGAAATACCATTACGTTATACGTGGAGCGATTTTTGTTATATAAAACAATAGAATTGGTTAGTAGAATTAAGTTTTTAATATTTAACGATATGAATTTATTTTAATATTTTTACAAGCTTTATAGTTAACTACCAAATAGTTAGATTTTCTTTCATTTAATGATTTATATGAGGGTCACCAATATGACCCTCATATTTTTATTCGCCACGTTACTTTAATCCTATCTATAGTATCTATATTTGTTTCCTGATTTTAAGTTAATATACCTGTGCAGCCATTGTTACCATTAAAATTTTGATATTTTATTAAAATATTTTATTCTGCACTCTACTTTAATTCTATCTAGAAGCCAACCCAGTACGCTACATTTCAGTATTTGTGACCCTGATCAGCTACTGATCCAATACATTCGTTTCACCTTTCGGTCCTTTAATGTTGGCTGACGATTATTCGACTCGTCCGCTTTTATTGGCAGACGAGTCATTATTATTGTAATGTATTCAAACTTTTTCAATAACATTATTGTAATGTATTAAAACTTTATGGTCTGTCAATCATTAAACATGAATGTATAATCATCTGTTTAATTAATGAATGAATAATCGATTAAAAATATTAAAATAAATCATGGAAAAATGGAAAATAAGTATTCTAAATAAATGTCTCTTTAAACAGTTATTGTTTCAGATATTTCAGGATTGTAGTTAATAAAAATTTATTTTGTTCAAATTATAAATATATTGTAAATATATTTATATAATATATTTTAATATAATATATTAAAATATTAATGTCCAATAAATACTATATTGTACATTAAAATTTATTATATTGTAAAATACTCATAATTTATTGAATATTTTGAGGATATGGCGTTTATTCTAAAACTATATCAATGCTTCAATTGTATTATTATTTTTATTTTAACATCTTACATATAACCATTAACTTTATGGAATACTTGGCTAAAACCATGATTTTAAAACACGATTCAAAATATACTCAAACGGTTCTGTTGTTTAGTATTTTGTATTTTTCTATTTTAATTATTTAATCTGAAAAGCGGATACACTCACTGCTCATCAATATTACAATATACAAAAATACTGCCTTAGAATGGACTTTGGAAATCTAATATACAATCTAATTAAAATTCATTTTGAAAGCAGGATCGTATCTTTTTTTTGCAAATAAACTTTTACGAAAAGTTTAAATTTAAAAATAAAGAGTTTATACCTTAATTCGCAGCAACGTTGCTCTATTAATTATATTTGACTGTATTATTAGCATTTAGGATTACATTTTAGGTTATATTAAATTCGATAATCGACCTTTCAAATATGGTCAAGCATTGATGAAGATTGCGATCAGAAAATGATCAGAAAATGTATAGCTCAATTGTTTGTTTAATAGTTTTTAGCTAACACAATGTTTTTTAAAATACTGTAATTGAGAATACATAGTTTCGCGAACTGAATCAAGTCCGGTTTGCGAAGTTTTGGACATGCTGAAAAAAAGCATTTTGAAAAACAATTACAGTTGCAAATTCGTGCCCACTGCAGTTTAGTATATTCGTAGATGATGATATCTGTCGAATTAGAGACAGATATCTCTATGAAATTTTAACCTATCTACTGACCTGCTACAATTAGTTTAATAGATTAAAATAACAAGGTTTTTGAAAACTTTGCAGGGCCGTTGACCTTAATCTTTAAAGTCAACGGCGTGAAGTTGATAATAAGCAAAAAGATAATGAGCAGTAAGTTGTAACTTCCGCGTGAAATTATATCTGTCCTTGTTAAACAAATTTAAGATTTTTATTTTCATTGATTCCATTTTCAGATGAGCATGAATAACTTTGTTAAAGAAGAAATGAGAAAATCAATTTCAAAATTATGCCTGGCTTTCGGTTTTAGCGGTATCGCGAGTGACTCGCTGGATGTTCTTGAGGACATCTCGTTCCAATTTATTAAAAGAATGTGCAATTCATTTAAAACTTTACAAGAAAGTGGTATGTTCGATTTTGCAAATGTAAACTAACGCAACATTAATTTAAATGTTTCAATTTAAGTTAACGTTTTTAATTTTAATCGATGGCAATATTAAAATAAAAGCATTTATGATCAGATATACCTTTTGAATATAGTCGCATGATGTACGTCTAGCTATTTGTCAAGTATTATTTCCACCTTATCGCGACACCATCTGTGTCTAAGGTGTGTTAAGTTTTTAAATACAATGTTGTATTTTCAAATACAACAATTATTATTTTAATATTATCAATACACGTTTTTAATAAATATATTATTAATTTAAATTTACTTAAAAATTAATCAATTATATATATTAGGAACTAAATTGTATTAAAAATTATAAAAAATAAAATATTAAAATATTATAAGTCGGTGATCTTATTAAAATATCATTTTTTTCCTATAGCCGGAACGGAATGTGGTCTGTGTAAATTAATTAATGTGGTCTGTTTTGAATAACTTTCTCATTCAATAATTTCGAAATTTTTATGAGCATTTTATTTTTCGAAATTTTGTTATTAATGAAATTTTATATATTCTACAAATGACTGACGTTTTTTCACAATGCCGATCGCTGTTTCATTTTAAATCGCTGTTTCATTTTAAATCAATGTTGTAAATATGGGATGCGAAATATTCA
>WNNJ02001600.1:0-39819 GCA_012934845.2 Pomphorhynchus laevis | reverse complement strand
TTTGATGGATTCTTATTTATGTAATGAATAGTTGCTAGGTCACACGAGGTGACTTTCGCATTGAAAACCAGCTACAGAATCCTTCCTTCATGATATCCAATTCCATACACCCTGACTACTAACGGCGCCATTGCCACAACCGTTTTCGTTTCGCCCGCTTTTTGCCACATGTTGGTAGCCCCGGGCTCGTCAGAAGGCTGACTACCAACTCTTCGCCTTTTGAAATTTGACTTATCCGAGATTCGAGCTGTCGCTCTACGTACTTGGCTTGCGCTCTTGACTGCTAGGCTACGAATCCAGGATTACCAGATTTCACACAGTATATGAAACCTTCCATCATGATATCCAGAAACTGCATTGTCCGAGATGCTTCTCTGGCATGCTTATTGTAGATTCACACAGTATATGAAACCTTCCATCATGATATCCAGAAACTGCATTGTCCGAGATGCTTCTCTGGCATGCTTATTGTAGGTTGTGGCAATGGCGCTGTTAGTAGTCAGGGTGTATGGAATTGGATATCATGAAGGAAGGATTCTGTAGCTGGTTTTCAATGCGAAAGTCACCTCGTGTGACCTAGCAACTATTCATTACAAATAAGAATCCATCAAAGGATCACCAGACCCGATTTCAATCGATCTTCATGATCTCATACGATAAAATCTACAATATGCATGCCAGAGAAGCATCTCGGACAATGCAGTTTCTGGATATCATGATGGAAGGTTTTATATACTGTGTGAAATCTGGTAATCCTGGATTCGTAGCCTAGCAGTCAAGAGCGCAAGCCAAGTACGGAGAGCGACAGCTCGAATCTCGGATAAGTCAAATTTCAAAAGGCGAAGAGTTGGTAGTCAGCCTTCTGACGAGCCCGGGGCTACCAACATGTGGCAAAAAGCGGGCGAAACGAAAACGGTTGTGGCAATGGCGCCGTTAGTAGTCAGGGTGTATGGAATTGGATATCATGAAGGAAGGATTCTGTAGCTGGTTTTCAATGCGAAAGTCACCTCGTGTGACCTAGCAACTATTCATTATATATACGTATATATATTTAAGGTAGTAAATAGCCAAAAAATTATTTTACTACTATAAACACTAGCAAAGAACAGAGGCTTTTTATTTAAAACGTTTTGTCCGAATCAAAAATATATGTTCTATATAGATACCTTTTCCTTTGTCGCACATCAATTGACCTATCCACTGTTGTTCTATTTTTTTTGCTGGTGACTTTTTCATCAACATTGCCCGCTATAACACAATATGTGAAGCAATCAGTGATGGTATCATGGCATTTGACACAATGATTAACTATGGCGTCTCGGTTGACTAACTTCTTTATTAAATCGCTTCGGTGGTTATTTAATCTTACATTCAGCGACAATCCACTTTCGCCTACATGCTGTGCATGACACTTTTGACAGTTTGCAACATAAATTATACCAGTTGTGGCGCATGTGATGTTTTGATTTATTTTGTAGTTTAGATTAGTATATTTACTTTTAAAACATTTTCTTTTTTCTACCTGTTGACAACATTTCGTTCTACTTCTATTGCATTTTGTAAAACCTGTATGTTTTATTTCTCCATTTGCTTTTAGTTTAGTTGACACTAATTTAGATTTTATTGTTTTATTATTTTGTTACTTATTTGTATTGATTTAGCTTGGATATTTTAATTTCTGTTAATATTTTTTATGTCGTTTTTAATATTTCGAAATATTTTTTGTACTCCTGGATGGTAAGGTATTGATATTATAATTTTTTCTTTTTGTTTTGTGTCGTGATTTTGTCTTGATTTTGTCGTCTTGATATATGCTCTATTTTGTGCTACGTCTATTTCTCTTTTTGTGTAACCTCTGTTTTGAAAATCTAAACGTATTTTATTTATCTATTTTAGTCTTTCAGTTTTTGTGTTACACAGATAAAATATTCTTCTAAATTCGTTTTCCATTGTTTTTCTTTGTTGAAAATGAATGACCGCTCTTTGAGTGTAATATATTATTAGATATACTCTTATTGTGCATTGATATTTCTAATTTTCCAGTTTTGTTAATCCGCAGTGACATATCTAAGAATTTTGTGTTTTCCTGACTTTTTTCAGCGGTAAATATTAACTACCCAAATTCATTTAGCTTATGAATCATTGTGTTTAATGATGTTATGTCATTACGCCATACAACGAATATGTCGTCAATATACCTTAGCCATACAATTGGTTGCTCATTTAAGGTTTGTAGAAACCGTTTTTCATACCAATCGACATAAAGTATAGCTAATATGGGTGCTACTGGCGTCCCCATGGCCGTTCCATTTTTTGATGATACGTATGATTGTTGAATTCAAAATAATTTCCATTCAAAATAGTGCTTAGTGACTCTACAACAAAATTTCGTTTTTTCTCAATCCAATTACTATTTATCATTGCCTCATTAATCGCAGTTAATGCATCGTTAGCTGGTATATTAGTAAATAATGACTGTACGTCCAAAGTCAATAGAATATCAGTATTAAATGTTTTTACTTTTGAAACTTTCTCAATAAAATCTTTTGAATTTTTTATCTAACTATTTACATTAGTTATTAATGGACTTAGTAGCTAGTGAACATACCTAGACAGTTTTTCAGTTGTTGTGCCTACGTTGCTGATTATTGGTCTTCCGACACAAGGTGCTATATTTTTGTGAATTTTTGGAAGCATGTAAAATTGACCATTGCGTGGATTTGCTGTTATTAGTTTTTCTCGATCAGTTGTATCTAATAATTTGTTGCTAATGTATCTGTCAACTAAGTCAACAACTTATTTTTGAATATCTTGAAATAAATCTTTTTGTGCCTCGTAAGATAAGCTGGATAATTATATTATTCCTTCATTTATATAATCGTGTTTCTTCCAAATCACAACATCATTAGTTTTGTCGGCCTTTTTAATTACAATATCGGTTCTTGCTTTTAAACTTTTTAATATGTGATGTTGTTTTTTGTTAATATTTGGAACATATCCAAAATTTGGTGGTAAAGATACATATTTTTTAAATATTTCTTTTAAATATGTATCCTTACCACCAAATTTGTGACTTAATAAAAATTTGATATTAGCAAAGTATTAATTTCTATTATTTGTTATTTTCAATTTTTAAATAAATTAGATCGACTAACTGAAACGACATATTTTGTAATATGGTTCATTAATTTAAACTACATAATTAGATTTTGCTTTTTTGAACGAATAACCAAAAATTTTGTCGATAATGTTGAAAACTAATTTAATTAATAAAGTGAGACCAAATTTAATTGAGAAAATAATCAATTTCTGTTATTAAAATTCAAATATAAAAAATTCATTCTTTAAAACAGTTTTTTTTCTATATTTACATGTATTGATAATTAAAAAATGACTTCAACTTATAGTGTGAATGAATCACTCTTAGCTTATTCATAAATATTT
Source organism: Pomphorhynchus laevis (assembly GCA_012934845.2). Classification (NCBI taxonomy): domain Eukaryota; kingdom Metazoa; phylum Acanthocephala; class Palaeacanthocephala; order Echinorhynchida; family Pomphorhynchidae; genus Pomphorhynchus; species Pomphorhynchus laevis. The sequence continues at coordinate 36,375 of WNNJ02001600.1, read as the reverse complement.
TATATTTGGAGAACGAATTTCAATGTTTTTCAATATTTATCAATGTTTATAATCTCAATGTTAATAAATATAGACATTGAAAACGAATTTCAATGTTTATCAATATTTATCAATGCTTATCAATATTTATCAATGCTTATAATATCAATGTTTATCAATATTAACATATTTTTTAATATAATAATAATTTTTCAAAACACTCAAATAAATAAACTTTCCCTACTACCCATAGCCCCCTTGTACCTACTCTTCTCTTTAAATACTTCCCTCCCAGAACTATTCCATATTCTTCCGTTTCGTCTGATGAAGTTTCTTCGGATCTTCTGTCATTACCTAATAAAACCTCTCCTTCTGACCCAATTCCCATTCACTTGCTTAAAAATATCTGCTCCTCTATCTTACCCTTCCTAACCACATTGTTCAACTCGTCCATCCGTAGCCGTAGATTTCCTTCCATCTGGAAATGCGCCACTGTCCGTCCTCCCATCAACAAGCAATCTCTCGACTCACTACCATCTTCGTACCGTCCTATTTCACTTCTCCCAACCCTCTCTAAACTCCTTGAACGTCTCGTTCTTAAGCAAGTTAATACATATCTCTTTTCCTCTAACTTATTTCCTCCCTTCCAAGCCGCTTTTCGCTCTAATTATTCTACCGAAATTGCATGTCTTAAAGTTTATAACGACTTACTCATATCGCACGATCATAAATTATGTAGTGTCATAGTTTCTCTTGATCTATCGTCTGCTTTTGACATCGTCGATCACTCGATTCTTCTCCATCGCCTTCGTCATGATTATGGCTTCTCTTTACCCACTGTATCATGGTTTTCTTCATATCTATCAAACCGTACATTTCGCGTCTATTCTAACTCTTCTCTCTCCCATCCTTCGTCCATTCCGTCCGGTGTTCTACAAGGCTCCGTATTAGGCCATATGCTTTTCTCTCTTCTTCTCGGTGATTTGTCTTCGATTTATCATAAATTTAAGTTCAATGTTATGCAATATGCTGATGACATTCTCATCTATGCTCATGCACCTGTTTATCGTATTCACGATCTTAGTGTTTCTGCTTCCGACTGTCTTGTCTCAATTTTCAATCATATTTCTTCCCTTCGCCTTTCTCTGAATCCTAATAAATCCAAAATTATGTGGATCCTACCTCGACGCTTCGGCTTCGAACCTCCCTCCGTATCATTAAATTCTATAATTCTTCCTATCGTTGATAATCTCGTTTTCCTAGGCTTCCATTTTGACAACCGACTTTCACTTAAACCTTTCGTTAGAGATAAAGTACACTCATCTACCTTGATACTTCGCAACCTCCGTCAAGTTCGTAGATTGATCGATTTCCCTTCTTGTATGACTCTCATATCTTTTCTCCTTTTTTCTAGACTCGATTATTGCCTTAGTCTATTTTCCAACTCACCTAAATCCACTCTTCTTCCTCTACAACGCATCGTCAACGCAGCCGTCCGAATTCTCCTCCGTCTTCGTCGTTTTGATCATATATCCTACCATCTTGCTTCTCTCGATTTGCCAACAATTTATTTTCGTGTTCAAATTCGTCTTCTTATCGTTGCTTTCCGCCTTGTAACTTTTCATACCCCTTCATTTCTCAACCTTCCTTTTCTTGATAATTCTAGTCCTGTTTACTGTTCCTTGCGTTCTGTAATTCCATTCTTTTACATGTCCCAAACTACTCTACCTCCTTTGGACTCCGCTCCTTCCTGGTGGCTGCTACTCTATCGTGGAACCATCTGCCCATTCATATACGCCAATCAACTTCCCTGCAGTGCTTCAAACGACAAATCCGATCCCATTTAAACAATTTATCTGTTTGACTTTTTCATTTTTGTTTGTGGACTTGTAAGCGTACAGCTTGTATGCGTTTGCCACATTAAATAAATTTGTATTATTATTAAAACATATACACATATCAATCGTAAAACATCCCAAACCGGGCAACATGTTAGCTAAAAGTATTATCTATTATCTATAAGGAGATTGTACATATTTAGTCGTTCCTTTTCAAGTCATGACATTTTTCATTGCGTTGAGCCATGACTGTTCGTAATCGTAAGGCCATTGACACTGCCTTTGCCATTTGTGTAGATATTACCTGTCTTAAGTGATAAATGCAATCTGTGTAACCTCTATAAGATGTGGTCGCCGTACATTGAACCATTGTTTTTAGTATTTGATCAGCAGACGGCCGATTGAGTTTGTTGTGGATAACACGACAGAATGAAAGGTACCCCATTCAATTCTCTCTATTCGTTCCGCATATTTCTGTCTTTTCCGGCTTTCGTGGTAATTGAAAGGGCTGGATTCGGATCTCGAAGAGTACGACAGTGCTAAACTGTTATATACACATATGTCGACGAACGATCGCTCCGTGAAGTTTCAATTAAGACAAATAAATGCTATGTCCGCTCTGGCATTTGTATCCCTTGTCGTTGCAGGATTCACGAATGTGACTAAATCCGGTACAGGTTGTAAAACAGGTTCAACGACAATGTATTTACTCACCTTTCTTTGTTCGTTTGCAATCGTGTCGCGGATTATGTTATGACGAATTATGGTCATGTCTCGATCCGAACATTCAATCAGGTGATTATGTTGACCAATTGTTCTGACTTTGCTTGATGTTCGAATCTGTTCAATTATACTCTGTTGTCTCGATCGTTGGTCTATTCCTGTATCACCCTCCAATATTAATATGCTTAACGATTTGGAATTGCAGAATTCGATATCACCCAGCTCCCCGATCTCGCGTATTCCCATGCCCCCATATCTCAGCGGTAATCCTATAACTCTACGCATTTCATTATCAATGCATTCCAGATCGAGCATGCCAGGTCGCTGTGCTTTGTGTAAATATTTCGTGGAGTGTTGGAACCACTCTTTTTTAACTTGACATGTACGTTTTATGTAATTCCATTATAGCTGAACCGATTTAGTTAAGATTACATAAGCGGAATGTGGGTCCAAATCTATCATTTGCGATATCGTGTGTAATACATCGAGCCAACCTGATATTTTTTCTTTAATTTTTGCTTTTATAAAAGCATCATTCCAAATAAAGCTACCCAAGAATTTGACACCATTCTTGAATATTTGCATGTTTGAACGAAGCAACATTATCATGAGGTTCGACCTGGTGTAATAAAATTATACATTTTTGAGGGTTTACGTGATAACCATACCTCGGTCCCAATTCCAGTATGTCTTTCCATAATCGCTCTAAATCTTCTAGTGTACCTACACAAGCTTCATCATCTGCGTACCACCTGTGGAGTACACCTGGTGTCATATCTAGAAGTCTTTGAATTAGTGGTAGCGACGCGGCAGCAAAGGCAGGCATAGATAGAGGATTCGCTTGTGTTTCACAAGCGAATCCTATGCGACTATACAACCTGTGGATTCAATCCTATACAACCTGTGGATTCACACAGTTTTTTTTTCAAGCCTTCAAAGGCTGATCTAATCGAGTGAACTGCCGCTCCTGTACCACATTGCTGGCCCTCACAAAGTTGTAAAGGTTTCCATACTTATGACAAGTCGTTTTTCACGATTCGTAATATTGCTTTACCTACAATTCTTCGCATCACTTCTGCAATGCCAATCGGACGAATCCCCGAGTTTTGACCAGAGGTATCAAGCGACATACCAAATATGCACTCAGGTGCTGATTATGTATCTTCCCCCGTCGAAATAAGTATTGCGAATTCACAAATTGTTTCTGCTAGTGCCTGTGATTCTTGTCCAAAATATGTTAGCATTTAATTCCAACAAAATGCGTCCGTTCCTGATGGACCCGCTGAATCTTTTGTTGATTTTGCGGCCCAAGATAAAATCTGTCCCCGCGCATTCTTACCTTCAAGTAATCTAGCAGCCTTGCCAATCATACCTTTCCTGACTAATTTAGCTGCTATTGCTGGGTCCTGCATCCCTATTGATTATCATTTGTCTTGTGTTGAGAACACGTTTTGATTGAAAGTATCGAGCCTCTGATATTAAATCAGACATGCGATTTTCCATTCATAGCTTTAATCTCCTATCCATTGTCTTTCTTATTGAATTAACTTTCAATGTTTCTATTTTCGCAGAATGAGTTGAAACAATACGGTCAATCGCTTGAGTGTATTCTGATTTCGTTTTTATCCCTAATTAAATTTAGTTAGTATTTCTGTTACATTTCGCATGAGTTCTTTGCTAGCATTGCATTGTGGTAGATAGAATAGATTAGGGGTCCATTGTATCACTTCGTCATATAACAATTCAATGTCAATACTGTTTTAATATCTGTTTCTTGAACTCAACATCATTCATACTGCTTGTTGGTTGAACCACATTCAGAGTTTCAGGAGAGAAGTTCGAACCAATTGTTTGATGATGACTGCTGCAATTTTGAGCTCTGCAGCTTGTGCATGCACGGTGAGCCTTCGCACATTTGCATCCCCTACATTTTGCTGCTTGTTCATTGCATGTACAGCACAGCTTTGTATTCGATGGTATTCCCTTAGGCATGTGTATTAACCCGTGATAAGCTTATGTTTTCAATGCCACTTCGTAGCTATCGGAGCCTTCTCAAGTCGTTAGTTGTATATTATTTATTGTATATTATTTTATTGTAAGTACTTAGTTATTTTATATCTTTATATCTTAGATTTTTCAGTCAATATTAACATAGTAATAAGGATTTTGTTAACAACTATATAACCACTAAAAGGTTTTAAAAAGAAAAACACAAAGAAAAAGAAAGCATAGAAAACAAAGTCAGTTCAGTCGTTAATGGAGTCTTCATTGTGTCACGGCCTCAGGTCCACAGGGAACTGACCCCTCCAGCCAATCAAACACGCCACTCTCCGACTAAACCACCCGGGGTCTCTCACTCCCCACCCCGAAGAATCCAATCGAGACGGACTATGCTCGGTAATCGCGAGATGAGGAGCTTAAGAAACCTTAGTCTTTGCTCTGGGGGACGTCCTCTTGAAAAGAAGACTAATCCCGAGATAGCCGACGTACCCCAGAAGCGCACTTGGGTTTTCCAATTCAGTGACAGATGCTGAGCCCGTTTCAGGGCCCATCTAATTTTCTTGATGATACTTTTGAGTCTATCCAGGTCAGCTTTCGCTGACCAGTTCACCGTAATAGTGAACCCCAAGTATTTTACTCGACTTGTGAAGGTAGAGAGTGTTTGAGGCTACAAAATGGAGGAAACTACAGAGAGTGCTAATCTCTTAAACTTCTTTTTGGTGGTAGCGGCGCCATGAAAGACGACCACTTGCAATTTAGAGGAGTTGAGAACAAGATTGGATATGAGTAGCTGGTCTTTTAATCTTAAAAAGAAACTACTGATGTCAGAGACTACATCTTTTCACCTGCGTCCAGAGAACAGGGATGTGGTATCATCAGCGTATACCACAAGATGTTGATCGCGTTTTGATTTTTTGTAGAGTATAATGGAGGCAGCAAGATACAAGATTGGAGAAAAAGGGGATCCTTGAGGCACACCCGTAATAGGGTAGAACTGACGTGCATCAGGGTCGTCTTCATAGAAGAATCGCTTGATATACAAGAATATTTTCACCCTGTTAACAATTCTCGCAGGTTAACACAAAGGACCTGAGAGAAGAGATAACAAAACGAATGGAAATGCGGTCAAATTCAGCAGAACAATCAAGAAAGACAGCCACAGCAAGTTGATGACTGTTATCTTGACAAAACTGATGCATTCATCTATTGCTGAATGGACCGAGCGATCTTTTATGTACCCATAAAAACCTGATGAATTAAATTTCGCCTACTTAGATGATCGCGGATTTTACGCGTAAGCGCTTTTTTTGTAAATGGAGATGAGGGAGTTTTGAATCGAAATGGGCCGCAGATGTTTAGGACATGAAATCGATTTCTTTTTGGGTAAAAACATACATCGGCTAATATTTATGCCAGCAATATAGGACGGGGAGGCTAATATCATTGTGATGGCGACCTCCTTTCTCTGACTGTCTGTCAAAAGCTGACAAACCCGAGAGTCGAGTGGCTCATGGTTTCTGGAGGTGCCCGGAAGTGGCCCCTAGGAGTTTGGGATATCTGTGGTGGATGAATTCCGACTCCTGAAGTCACACCAAGGCGGGATTGATTGGGGAGATTGAGTGGCTCCATAATTGTGTAAGGATAGTGACTATTCTAAAACTTTGTCAAAGCCTTTGCTACTAATCCAAACCAAGGCTTTATCCTTACAGCAGACAAACTTATCCTTCTTGAATATCTTCCAGAAGGAAGCCTGAGAAGGGTTATGGTGAGCAATGCTTGCCCTATCCCTATATATAGAGAGAGCTCCAATATTAATTCGTGTGGGCCTGTTTTGCGGAAACAGAGAGATTGAGAAGATGTAGCATTTTAGCGAGGACCTTAAATTTTGTTGGAGTGGGATTGTATACGCAACCTTTATAGGTATTCAAAAGTAACGCGGTAGCTTGCGATGAGAGGTAGAATTAAATTCGGTCAAACTATCATTACCAATTCTAGGGAAGAGTTGGATAGCTGCCTGAAAGAAGGCCACTCTGATGGGATCAAAATGAAACCTCCTTCTAAGCAACGTATTTTCCTCTATCCGCCAGCGAATAATGTAATGAGAGGTGGTCCGATGTTGTCGCGACTGCTCAGTACAGATGGGTTTCAACAATCACTTCTTATGAAGCAGTAATATGTCGAGGAGTGAATTCGTTGATGTGCAATGAAAGTGGGTGACGGTGGTTTGTGAATGAGATATCCGTTCCTGGCTCTGCGGAGTGCTGCATTAATCTATCGACCAGTTCTGTCGTTGAAGTCCCCAAGTTCCATGTCCTAGCCGCTATCAATAATCCTATCCAGGAGGTCACGGTTCTCGTGAATCTCACCTGGACGGATGTAGATATTGGCTAGACTGAGGCGTTTACCGTTCTTACAAAGTGATATTACTAAACAAAACAGGGCTGGACAAGAATAGTTTAGAAGAAGGGAAGATCTTAAGGAGCATTTAACTAAGGTTAAAAGACCTTGAGATGAAGAGGAGTGAGGCGGGGTTATGTACGGAGTATAGTGGGAACAAATGTGCTTAGGGATGAATCGAGTAATGTCCTGGGGAGACGGATAGACCGCGTCTCCTGAAGGACTATAACATCTGCATTTTTACAAGATATAAGTCTAAGGGCAGAAGCTCGTCCCGAATTCCACTGAATGATATTCAGTGAAAAAGGCTCTTGATTACTTTGCATTGTATTAAGTTATCTGGAGTGGGATGCCTCCTCCTAGTCCGAACCGGAGGTGAGAAGGTTGCTTTTCCCACACCAAGCCGGATAAGTTGGATACACGTGCCCACGGTCGTTATCTTCATTTCCCGTCGTGACCCCATCTGCCAATCTCCATAGGTTTCCATTCTGCTTGGTAATTGTAATAGGAGGCACTGTCTTGTAAGAAGGTAGGATTGGTTTCTTGGACGAGGATGTGAATCTCCTCTTAGAATTCATACTTGAAGAATTTGATTTTGCTCTCTTCTTTGAAGATTTAGCAACAGGAAGAGAGATTATGAAAGATTTAGAGAGTGTATTTTCCAAACTGGCAATCAGTAATTAAATCGATCGAGTTGTTTCTTGTTGAAGTGTTCTAAAGAAGTTGAACATTTCGTCCATATTAGGTCCAGATGAGTTACACACCGAATTTGCCGTTAAAGGGGGTGGGAGAGTAGACATTATTCTTCACTGTATGTCTTCTCACATAGTCCTTGAATGCTGAACATCCTCTTGACCACGCAGGATGTTCAAGTCCGCAATTCGTGCATTTTGGGGCTAGTTTGCATTGAGTGTTATGGACGGATTTATCAGATCCACACACTTCGCAATTCTTCATCCTACCACAGGTGGAGTTCCAGTGTTCTCACATGTGACACTTGTTACAATGTGGAAATGTAAGATTGTCCGTACTTGCAATTGTAAAGTTTAGATTGCAACCCATAAAAGGATTGAATGCTGCATTCGACAGGAGATAGGCATTGTCCTCTATGATATTTGCGAATGCAATAGGAAGAGTTTTGTCATCTTTGTTTTTAATAAATCTAATGTTTTGAAGGGAATAACGCTTTTGAAGCTCTGTGATATCTTATTTTTCTAGGTCGGGGATAATATTAGTAATCTTTACTGACGACATAATAGGCTTTGATAATATAGTTCTTTTATGGGAACAATTTTCTTTGAAGAAATTTGCAAAAGAGATGGCTAAGTCCGAGGATACGAAGGATATCATGTAGTAGTTATTCATCACTTTTGCAGAGTTAATCATAACTCTATTAGGTTGTGTATTAATAAATTTTCTCAGAAAGTCGTTGAAATACCGTTTTTTGCATTGGAATTGTGGGGGTAATGTTAACCAGATTAACGAGTTTCTTAATCGGAGGAAGCTCCTCCATTTTACTATTTAGAACAGTAAAATTACTAACTTTAATTTCTCCAGTTTGCATGAGCAGTTATTGACAGCAGTTATTTATCTGTATATGTTTGTATATTATTTATCTCACAAACTTTTTTGATATTAACATTGATAGGTAGCATCTCAATGATATGTAAGCATCTTAATGTAAACTGATATTTTTCTGATTTTCGGTTTCGAATCGCTAATTACTATTGGTAGTATTGCCTTAAATTCAGAATATGATCATTGACACAATATCTCGCTGACTGTTAATTGAAAGAATACAATTTATTAAGACAACTTTAAGTAAAGTTGTCTTAATAAATTGTTTTTTTTCTTTACTTTATTTAATTCAAATATTTTTTTGAATTTTCGAAAAAAAACAGCTGCTCGTATAAATAGAATATAGAAAATATTTGTGCGTAATATAATAACAAACTGGGGTAGAATTTGAAAATTCAACAAATTTAAATGATGTTAGTATTTGCTAGGATGAGCTAAAGCTATGTATAGCAGAATTTAGCTTTTTAAATGAAAACTCCAAAGCAGGCAAATGCACTGATTTTTTTATTGAATTTTCAAACAAGCTGCAACATTTATTAAAAAATACAATATTTTTGTATTCTTATAATTAGCGCAGTAGCGCCCGATTTGTATTCTTTAAAATCGGTTTAAATTATAGATAACTGTATTTATGTTATTTAAAAGAACCCTCAAACAATAGAAAAAGGTACTAAGAATTTATTCATTTTTTAAGAACGCTACTCCGATCATCACTAGCATAACCGCAAATTGTTTATACAAGAAAGAATAAAGTAGCATTTAATAATAAGCTCACAGACAGAATTTATTGTCGAGATTAGCTTACGCACAGTTAAGATGTATTTTTATGCCTGAATTCAATTAAATTTAATTAAATTCAATTGAATTTAAGTCTGAATTCTATTGTAAATACAATTAAATTTAATTGAATTTATGCCTGAATTCTATTGTAAATACATCAGCTGCTTTTAGCAAATCTATTTGCATTCATGTTTTACAGTCGAAACAGTAAAGTCGGCATTCTAATATCATTAAGATATAAACGTATTTCAGAAAGGTTATATTGCTTTTATGTTTAAAATATTCTGTGGTATTAAAGGATTCACAAAAAGTGAACATTTTAAGTCAATATCACTGGGCAGTCATTGCTACAATTATATTTTCGATGACTCCATTCTACACGTTGCTTTAATCCTATTTATAAGATATTAGCAGTACGTTACAGATTAGTATCGGGGCACCTCATCAGCCACTGATCCAATACCTACGTTTCACGTTTCGGTCCTTTTAATGCCAACGCAGATTTAATTTGAAATCATAAATGATTTTAATAAAATTTGCAAAGTATATAAGAAAGGGCTTGCATTCAATCTAATTGTCAATAAAGCAGACGAGTATAGTGATCATCAGCCAACATTAAAAGGACCGAAACGTGAAACATATGTATTGGCTATGTAGCTGATGAGGTCCACCGATACTTAAATGTAACGTACTTTTGTTGGCTTATAGATAGAATTGAAGCAACTTGCAGTGTCATCAAAAAATTTTAAAAGCGAAATTTAATTCGAACAAATATAATTTGTTTTAAATAATTTTTTGATGTATAACTTGTAAATAGTACGCTATTTTCTTCGATTCTACAATCAATTACTATTTTACTGTACCCCTTTTCGCTTGTAAATTAGAATGCAACTTTAACATTTACATTTATATATTGGTGATATTAAAATCAAATCCTTGAATTAATATATTTAATATTTTTATATTAAAACTTAAAATTTTAATTTTATTCCCTTCTTATATACTGTTCTAAGAAGTATATTATTTATCCACCCATAATTTTGTTTTTGCTAAAGAGTTTAAATTTATTTTTAATAATATTGTGTTGATTTATATATTTTACAATTTTCTGTTTGTTGATATTTCTATAGTAACTAGTTTTAAATATGTAGCTATTAAATTATTTAAATAAAGTTGAAGAGAGGCAATATCATTACATATTGTTGCAATTCTTAAAATTTCATTATTTAATGTATTATATTTAATATTATATGGTATGCATCAATCCTCAAGCAAAAATATGTTTTTTGTAAATTTAAATATGCCATCTTTTCGAAATAAATTAATAATAGTTTTAATTGATGCTAATTTAATGAATGTATAAGAAAAATATACACCCTTATATATTCTAAAATATGTAATTATTTATATCTAAATAGTTTGTCTAGTTTAATGTAAGCCAATCTCATATCACTTTTGTAAATCAGCTAGAACCACATTTGTGTCCCAGCTAATATTCGAAGTTGATACCCTGACAAAACAATTAAAATAATTTTTAAACAAAAATACTTATGAACTTACTATCAAAATCAAGGAGCAAATTTCATTCGGACGTCAGCATTCAGATTCCTTGGATCCACCATTACAGCAAACGGCGATCTTCATACAAAGGTTTCGACTCGAATAAACGCAGCATAGATGAAGTGGCGATTAGTAACCGGTTTCTTGTGCGATCCCAAGATTAAAGCTCGCATAAAATCAAAAGTGTACAGAAAAGTAGTCAGACACGTCGCGATCTATGGCGCCGAATGCTGACCAATGGCCAAACATGCAGAGCGTCGATTCATAACGATGGAGGCCAATATGTTGAGGTGGAATGACGGAGTTACACGTATAGATCATGTTCGGAACAATGATTTTAGTTCAAAATTTGGTGTAGCGCCGATATGCTACAAGTTACGCAAAACTTGATTACGGTGGTGAGGTCACGTTCTCCTCGCTGATAAAGACACAATGGCAAGGATGGGGTTCGACCTCAAAGTGGAAGGAAAGCGCCTGAGAGGAAGACAAAATCAGCGTTAGATCGACACCATAAGCCGTGATTTAGCTTACGTCGGCCTGCAACCGAGAGACGCCGCAGACTGCATTAAGTGGAAAAGGTATTCAAAAGTAGCGGACCCCGCCACCATACGAGACAAATGCTAAATAAAAAGAAGAAGAAAACAATTACTTATTCATATCATAAAAATGACATATTATTTATAAAGATGACATAATATATAGCGTTAATGTTTTTATTTTTACTATTTATATGATTAAAACAATTACTAATTTATATCGTAAAGATGAAATAATATAAGTAGAGGTCATCAGAAGGAACTGAAATATTATCAGGTTTGGTCCATTATTCCTCGATTCAACATCTTAGCTGTGGAATAGGATAAACACGTACTAATGATGTATTTCCTCTGATGAAATTTTATTGTCTAATAAGATATCTTATTCGAATACAGAGTATATTATTTATTATCCATAAAAATCTACAAATTTGAAGTTTAAATATATTTTTATTAATACTTTGATTATTTATATGATTTACTGTTTTCTTTTGGAATTTATTTTTAAAGTATTCCAGTAAAAATATGTCTCTATTAAATTATTAAAATGATATGGAAGAAAACCAGCATCATTACATATTATGGCAACATTTAATAACTTCGTTATTAAATGTATTTTATTTAATACTATTTGCTATAGATGAATGCTCATTCAAAACATGTTTATCTTAAATTATCTTATATACAATATTAGTATATTTGCTATTTAATGTTTATAACTATAAAAGCTTATTTATCATCAATATTAGTGATTTTAAAAATTATACTATATTTGGACAAATTTGTTTACTTATTGTTAATTTGTTTACTAATTGTTTACCTTTTTTTACTTACATATATATTTCATATCCTTATATATAGTTTATTTTTATTTTCTACACAACTTCATATTATATAGAGATTGGAAATAAAGAAGTAATTATATTTTTGCCAGTACCTTCTTTAATTTATAAGGTTATTATTAAGCTTCCAGCTAAGGAAGGTCAGATTACTTAACTGATATACACATAGTGAATTATACAAAAATTTATAGCCCATATTTATATGACTATCAAAATAAATATATTTATAAAATATTAAAAAAAATCGTTTTACAACTCATTTTTATTCTCGACATTTAATGCACTGATTAAATAATTTTTTATCTTAGCCTTTTGGAATTTAATTATGCTAGCTGATGGAAAACGTAAATTAGCAATCTAAAACATGTGATTTTCATTTGGATTTTGTCTGTTTTGTATCTTGTTCCATTTAAACTTATCTACTACTTTACAATGAATTCTAAGTAACTATGACGATGAACCACGAACAAGTTTTTTATAAACTGTTTAAATGATATTTCCATTTTTGCAATAGGTGAAATTTAACGTTTCTCACTTGGTAATAAGATTTTGCAGTAATGCTCATTTTTATTCAGCTCAGAGCATTAATTACGTTTACTTTGCGTAGTTTTCTTCCGCGTATCTTAATATTTATATATCTTTTTAATTGTATTTGATTGCATCTGTGAGCTGAAATTTTTCCGACTGTGGCACGATATTATCCTCACATGTATTGATCTTATTTTTGATACAGCAGGACGCTGTATCAAATTTATATATCTCTATACGTTTACTTTGTGTAGTTTTCTTCCGCGTATCTCTATATTTATACTGTATTTGTTGTATATTTTCTCACTGTAATTAAGGGCAAACGTCCTTTCTGCAAAATTTTAGAAATTATGTGATTATCGTTTTTATCATTGTGATAGCATTGACGGTGGCCGTTATGGCCTGAAGAACATCTTGGGTCACATATTTCATTTCAACAATACAGTTCTACGGAGAAAGAGTAGTAAAGTATTGACATTAAAATGTTTGATTTTTATCGTTTTGCACACTATAATTTTATATAGATAGAAAAATAGCGACAGCGAAAGAAATAAAATTTCGTATTTTTACAATCACTAACATTAGAAAAAATATCAGCAGCCTTGTGTTTTTCTCTAACAAAGCTGCTGGTAAATATAAAGCAAAAAGATCGAGAAAGTAGAGAGATATAGTAGAAACAGAGTTAGTAGCTAGCACGTGCTCACAACAAAGACAACAGAGAGTATTGTGTGTTTCTTCGTTTTTATGAAAAATAACAAAAGCAGGTCTACTACCACTAGTAGCAGCAGTAACAAGCAAAAAATAAACTATCAATACGATTAAAAAGAAATTAAATAAAAGAATATATATATCACATTACAAAATACATGGCAAAAAAGTAAAGACTAAGTGTTGAGAAAGTAGAACATAAAATCGAATATACACAGTCAAAAGGGTAGAAAAACACGAGCGCGTCACACCCATTGATAAAAAGCACGCGAGAAAAGCATAACAATTCAACAGCATTGCCGGAGCAATATATTAAAAATATAACAGAGCAATAGCAAAAAACAGCGGATATTCCAAAATAGGATTCTGTTTAGTGTTGTAAAAACAAATAATAAGGATAATTTCGGTTCGCATATACAACGATCCCATAGCCAGAAATAATATTATTGGAAGAAAAATACACAGCTCTGCTGCACATAATTGCCACCCCTTCCACAGAAATCAAACACATACACACATCTGCAAACATCGAATTCATAATTTAAATACCCAAATAAGGAACGATAAATTAGGAAAACGCAGATCAAAATCTACCAACCACCAACTCCACTATACTATAACAACCGTTGTTGAATACAATCGGCTATTTGGTGAAGCAGATTTTCTTGGATTTAAAATTAACATTTTTGAATTGAAATAATATACACAAGGAATTATGGAAGGCAGTCCAATATTTTCACAAAAGATAATGACCGTTCAGAGTGGTATCAGAGGAAAATACTCAAGCGATGGTATATCATCTGCGAAGAATCTTGCTTGCGAATACGAGGATGAGAAGAGGGAGCTTCAAAATCTTAATGAAAACTTTTCGCACTATCTGGAACGAGTCAAGCAAATGGAAGCCCGGAACGATAACCTAGAGAAACAGTTGAAAACACTTCGTGAAAACTGGGGATTTGAAACAGTTGAAATTCGAAATCAAAAAGATAAAGAATTAGAAGACAGGCGGGCAGCTATAAATGATGCGGAGCTGAATAAATGCTATCCTCAGGTGCAGATATGGTCAAATGGATACAGCGCCGACATACTTAAAGGTAAAATCGCTTTTTTAAATTTGCTTGCAAATGATAAACTTCGCAAACTTAACTATCTTGAAAACCAAAATATGATCTTCTTCGATGACGCCAATGAATGGACAAAGCGTACTAAAGATCTTGATGACGATTTACATAAGCTTAGAAAAACATTGGATGATCACATCAGTGCACTAGTAGAAAGTATGTCCGATTTGGATAACGCAATGCTTGGTCGAATGAATATTGAAAATGCCGTACAAACATTGAAAGATAAGCTAATATTCTTACAAGCAATACAGGAAGAGGAAATTAATGAATTGCAAAACATATCAACAGTTGGTTTCGATACCGGAACATTTTATAAACATGAGTTGTCTAAGGCAATTGATGATATTCGTAAAGATTTTAAAACCTTAAGTGATGCACAAAGTGAACAGATTAATTCCTATTACAAAACTCGTATCGAAGAAATTCAACATCACGTTAATCAAGAGAAAAAAGAAATGGCAGAGGCAAAGACCACCGGTTCACCTGAGCAAATGAATGTGGTATCGCTTAAAACAAGTATCTCTGAAGCACGTAATGACAGAGCTGAGCTCGAAAGTGAAAATAGCAAACTGTTAGCTACCATCAAGAACATTGAACAACAACTATACGAATTGCAATCACTAAGAAATCAAGAAGAATATGACCGAGATGTAATATTGTCAAAACTTAGCGATGAAATACAAGCACTTCGAAACGAGCTTCAAAACGCATCCGCCGGTAACGTCAGTCTGCGATTTGAAATAAATACTTATAAGCGATTGCTTGAAATTCAGGAAAAACATTTATCCGATTCAACTCCATCATCTGACTTGATTGATTCTATTAATCAACAAAAAAGTATGTCATATTCATCACATGGGTATCAAAGTTTAGGAGGTGGATCATCAATGACTGCCGGTGCTGTAAGTGGTTCATCATACAGAGAAGGAATGGATGGATCAGGCAGAATGGGGGGAAGCTACGGAGCAGGATCAGGAGGAGCTTTTGTGTCAGGTAGCGGTGGATCATCAGCGTCGTCAACAATTCATGGTGGTGACATGCAATCTATACCATCAACTGTATACGGTTCATACGGCACAACGTCCAATATCAGAGGTGCTTCTGATTTCTCTGGCAGTACATTAGGCTTTCAAAGATCTTGCAGGACGAAGCAATATATAGGAAGTATAGCTATTGATGAACTTGATAATAACGATAGATACATTGCACTTAAGAATTATTCTGACGATGAAGTTGATATAGGCGGTTTTGCAATATTTCAAAATGACGAGCATTCTTCTTTAAAATATGAGTTTGCAAATAATGTACGAATTAGACCACTAGCGACTCTAAGAATATTTTCAATGTCATCAGCACAGTTTGCAAATCAAGATGATCTCATCGCTGATGGCATAAATAGCTGGATTAGCACATCCAATATCACCACAAGTTTGATTTCATCTAAAGGTGAAAGCAAAGCTATCCTGGTTATGAATGCAGAATATCCTTAGATAATTGAACTTTTTCATTTATTGCTACCAATCGCATACGAAGAATCGCAATCACCACTACTACCGATAAACAATAACAACCATGCACACATGTTAAATCTGAATTTAATTCTAAATTTTTTCAATTAATTGTATTAAATACTAGCCGTCAGCGAGTCGTCTGCTATTTTCGACAGAATAGTGGAAGTTGCTTTTAAATTACAATATACGCTGATCAATCAATAACACGACAAAGAAAAATCAAATTAGTATACCCGTGAATATTTTTTAAAATGTGATTGAAAAAATAATTGATTCTTTTCGTTTACTATTTTTAATTTATAATTTATTTAATTACGTTTTATATAATTCAAAGTTAAATTGGCTATTTTAAGTAACTGTTATAACTTGCTATTGTAATGCTATATTACAGTCAATTGATTAAACCAAATCACTCACCAACAGATACAAACAGTATTATTAGATCAGTGAACTGAGTCCACATTTTGTTTTATATATAAATTTGAAAATGAAAATATTTTAATCTTAACATTTTCAATAATTTGAATTTTTATAAGTTAAACACTTTTTAAAACTGAATTTTTATGAACTGAGTAATAGATAATTTACCATAACTTGGAATTAAGGTTAGATATCACCAGTAAGAAATGTTGTGCTATCAGGTTTCATAATACAATGTTACATGCGATTTAAAAATACAATATTTAATTTTGTTTTAATTCTAACATTATTTAATTTTGATGTAAATATCTACTAGCAATCAATTCTATATATAAATAACTAAGAATGTAATAAGAAAATCGCGATAAACCTCAAAATCCAGCTTACTTATCAAATCAAACTGTATTTAGACAGTTTTGATTGGAGTGGATAGTAACCTGTTAACCAAGGACCTTTTTCAGATCTCATTAAATTAAAATATACAAATAAACAAAATTGTATTACCCTTACAGTAAGCGGTATGCCTAATGTTAGCGATATCAAATACGATAACCAACAGAACCCAACAATTCCATGTGATCACCAACAGTAACTGATGAAGTATATTATAAAAAGTATAGTATTAAAGTACATAAACAATTTATTTACTAAAATTTGTAAATTTCCAAATTACTTCGAAATATTTCTTCCAAATCGGTTAAATGATAGGAATTACAATGCAAAATTTTGCTTATTTCCTAACCAAATTGTCATCACGTTTTATCTCTACATTCATTGCGAAAGAAGCTATGAATATTTTCAGACCACAGTATTAAATACTCCTCTCTGGTTAAATTATAGCAATTAAATAAGCTATTAACTAATTAACTAATATAATCTACGTATTCCATGATATATATTTCGCACCTATATTTTTTTACAAATGCTAGCCACTGCTTATTTACAACTTTTATACTATTAGCAAACACAATTGTATATTCTTCATTGGTCGATTTCATATTTTCCTCGTGTGGTTTTTTTAATCCTATCACCATTACTGTACACTACAATAAGCGTGGGTGAACCTCATCAGCAGTGAGTCTACGCCTACATTTCGTGTTTTGGTCCTGCTATTGTTTCTGCTGAACTCCTTGTCATCGAAATGCTGTTTATATTTGACTTATGTCAAATTACACGATTTATGTGTTATATAGTTGGTGTGTGCGGTAAATGTTATTCGAAATTTGAATCCACTACACACCGATTTTTTATTCGTTTTTATACGAATTGTTCACCGGACAGTCAACCGTAAACTCTCTTTTATTATTGTGAATATTGCTTGCACGAGCCGTACAAACAACATTGTAGAACCACACGAGGAAAATATGAAACCGACCAATTAATAATAGCGGTCAAATAAAAAAAATATGTGTAGTGTACAAGTAATTTCGGAGCTATCAAACGATAGCAGCAAAAATCATTCAAAAATCAACGATAATCCTACAAAAAAAGACAAATTAAAGGTAATCTAACTACAGATCCAAGTAAACAAGGCTAGTAATTTTTCTATGGTATCAGGTGATGGGGAGGTGCTTCCCCCATTCCTAAATTAAAGAATTTGCTGATAATTAAAGTTAAGAAACCGATTGAAAAACACGATCTCTACAACAAATTTTTGAGATCCTTCACCAAACAGTTTCAGAACAGGGTTCTATTTAACTCTGTTAGGTTACACCCTGCGGAGGTGAAGATCTCTTTTGTCTCGAATGACCTTGCCGCAAACTACATGGAGTACTTCTCCGCTAATTTAGCTGGATATGGTGAAATTTCATCCAAGCCTATCCTAGCATCACTAAAAGTTTCAAATCTTCCCTGTTCAATGGAAGAAGAAGATATACGTTCTTTTATGGCAAAATTCAAGGTTACCAATCTGAGGTCAATCCGGGGTAGGGACGGGAACCCTATCCCGGTTGGCTTTTGCAATGCTCCCGTAAATATTGCTGAATCCTTGTCTAATTCTGCGTCGAATCCCTTTATGGGTTTCAATATTAAATTCACGATCACAGAGAGGGATGATCTGACCTATCCCCACTGCAGCCGGTGTCACAAATGGGGACACTGGGCCTCCAGCTGCAGTGGGACCCCTTCGTGTGGGGTCTGTAGCTTCACCAGCTGTCCTTCTCTTACAACTACCGATCGCTGCGAGGCCCCCTTTCCTGCTCGAATTGCGGGGGGTGCCATCCTGCTTGGAGCAGGAAATGCTCTCTATTCAAAGAATATAGACAATTATTCTTGCTGAAACCGCCCAATCCGGACAAGTCCTTCGCGGTCGCTGCAGCTCCACGTAAGGATGACGCTGACATTCTACGGATTATCGACTTAAAGACTTCGAATGCTCTTCGGCAGATGGAGGAGTTAGTACGCTCTATCCTAACTGTTATCGGGACTAATCCTGTGCTTCCTGTTTCCTCGGTTCCGGAGTCAAAAAAGAGAGGGGCTTCAGCCCATGCCGTGCCAACACTCAAGATTGGGAAGCTAATCCAACAGAAGACTAATAGGGGAAATGAAGATACTGCCAAGGGGCAAGTACCTTCCTTGGAGGGGGCTAGTGGTGGGAAGGGCAACCTTCCTGCACCTAGCTTTGTCTAGGTAGGCAATCCCCCATCCAACTAATCCATCACAATGCAGAGTACTCGTGAGCCTTTTTCACTGAATATCCTTCAGTGGAACTCGGGAGGTGCTTCCGCCCTTAGACTTCTATCTGGTAGATATGCAGATGTTATAGTCCTTCAGGAGACGCGGTCTATCCGTTTCCCCCAGGACATTACTCGATTTATCCCAAAGCATATTTGTTCCCACTATACTCAGTACATAACCCCACCTCACTCCTCTTCATCTCAAGGACTCTTGACCTTAGTTAAGTGATCCTTAAGGTCCTCCCTCCTATTAAACTACTCATGTCCAGCCCTTTCTTGTTTAGTAGTTTCACTCAGTAAGAACGGTAAACGCATAAGTCTAGCCAATGTCTACATCCGTCCAGGGGAAATTCACAAGAACCGTGACCTCCTGGATAGTATTATTGACAGCGGTTATGACATGTTACTTGGAGATTTCAACGACAGAACTGGTCGTTGGATCAATGCAGCACTTCGCAGAGCTAGGAACGGTTATCTTATTCACAAACCCCCGTCCCCTACCTTTCATTGCACATCAACAAATTCTATCCTCGACATTTTACTGCTTCACTCGAGGTGGCTGTTAAAACCCCTCTGCACGGAGCAGTCGCGCCAGCAATTGTCCACCTCTCATGACCTAATTCGTTGGAGGATTGAGGAAGATATGTTGCTTCGAAGGAGGTTTCACTTTGATCCAATCAGAGTGGCCCTCTTTCAAGCGGCTATCCAACACTTTCCCTTAATAGTAAATGAGAGTTTGACCAAATTTAATACCTACGTCTTTTCGCAAGCTACCGCGATTCTATTGACTACCTATAAAAGTCGTATATAAGATCCCACTCTGACGAAACTCAAGGTCCTATCAAAACTACTAAACCTCCCTAATCTCTCTGCTTCCGCCAAACAGGCCCTCTCGAATGAATACTGGAGCACTAGATACAGGTTCCAGCTGAGTAGGGATAAAACGAGTATCGCTCGCCTTAATCCTTCTCAGTCTTCCATTTTGAAGATTTTCAAGAAAGAGAAGTTTGTTTGCTGGAAGGATAGAGCATTAAGTTGGATAGGGAATGTAGGCATTAAAAAAGTTAAGTTTTGGAGGAGTCACTAGCCCTACACAACTATGGAGCCACTCAATCACCTCAACCAATCCCGCCTTGGTGTAACTTCAGGAGTAGGGATCTATCTGTTACGGATATCCTTAACTCCTGGGGTCCACTCCCGGGCATCTCCAAATCCGTCGTTCCACTTTCTTCTCGGGTCTGTCAGCTTTTGACAGCTGATCAGAGAAGAGAGGTGGCCGTAACAATGCTTTTAGCCTCCCCATCCGATGTAGCAGGCATCAATATTAGTAAGCGTGTTTTTATCCCTAAGAAAAAATCCTGCTCATGTCCTAAAGACCTGCGATCCATTTCGATTCAAAATTCCCTCGTGTCAATTTACGAAAAAGCGCTTGCGCGTAAAATCCGCGACCATTTAAGTAGGCGTAATTTGATCCCTCCAGGTTTTCATGGGTTCGTCAAAGGTCGCTCGGTCCATTCAGCAGTTGGTGAGGTGGATCAGTTTTGTCGGGATAATAGCCATCGTCTAGTTGTGGCTGTTTTCCTTGACTTTTCTGCTGCATTTGACCGCATCTCCATTCCTTTTGTGATCTCTTCTCTCAGGTCCCTCGGGTTGCCTGCGAGAATTGTGAACAGAGTGGAGATCCTCTTGTTTACCAAGCGATTTTACTATGAAGACGACCCTGATGCGCGTCAGTTCTACCCTATTACGGGTGTACCTCAAGGATCCCCACTTTCTCCTATCTTATATCTTGCTGCCTCTATTAAACTATTCAAAATATTTAAACGCGAACAACGTCTTGTGGTGTACGCTGATGACACCACAGCACTGTTCACTGGACACAGGTGTAAAGACGTAGTCTCTGACATCAGCCGTTTCTTTTTAAGATTAAAAGATCAGTTACCCATATCTAATCTTATTTTAAACTCAGCTAAATCGCAGCTGGTCGTTTTTCATGGCACACCTGCTACAAAGCAAAAACTTAAGAGATTAGCACTCTCTGCGCTCTCCTCCATATTTGCCTCTGAACCACTTCCCACCTTCACAAGTCGAGTAAAATACCTGGGGTTCACCGTTACGGTGAACTGGTCGGCGAAAGCTGACCTGGATAGACTCAAACGTATCCTGAAGAAAGCTAGGTGGGCCCTGAAACGGGCTCAGCATCTGTCATTGAAAGGGAAAGCCCAGGTGCGCCTTTGGGGCACTTGGGCTATCTCGGGATTAGTCTTCTTCTCAAGAGGACGTCCCCCAGAGCAAAGGCTAAGGTTTCTTAAGCTCCTCGTCTCTCGTTTACCCAGCATAGTCCGCGCCGATTGGATTCTTCGGGGGGTGAAAGACCCCGGGTGGTTCAGTCGGAAGGCGGCGTGTTGGATCGGTTGGGGGGCTCAGATCCCCCTGGACCTGAGGCCATGAAAGAGAAATGGAAGATGATAAACGAAAGAAATATTTTGTCATTTTTTATCTGAGTTGGTTATGAACTACTTTTTTTATTCTTGCATGCTATATTTTCGTGTATTTAATAAAGTCTTTATTTATTTATTAATAATAGCGGTTCGTGCAAGCAATATTAACAAAAATTCTATATTATTTGTATATGAATTCTTCCGTATTGGTAAATTTGAGGTAATCAAGTCGAGGAATAAATGATATTTATAAACAAATTTACAAATCAAATCAGCTAACTGAGTCTACGTATTTAATATAATTATAAAATAAACAAAACATAATAATAATTCTACACCAAAATTTAATAATTAAATAATAAAATAAATAATTGTTTTAAGATTTTTTATAATTTAAATCAAGTTAAAATAAAAAATTGATATTTAAAATAAACGTCATTTTTATGAATTGACTAATAAATAACAGGCATTGTATCAAAATAAGAATTAGAGGTCATTAAGGGAACTGCTATGCTATCAGGTTTCCTCTGTTTACTAATATCAGCAAACAGAGGAAATAAACAAAGAACACAATTTGATCTATTAAATTGCCAACTGAATGAGATTCGAAAGTAACCTAACCATTTTGACTTCTTATTCTTTAAAATTTACTAAAATGGAATAGAAGAAAAACAAACTGTACATCGAAAATGTTTATAAATGAAATCAAATTTATTTTTTAATATTAAATTTATTTATAGAATGGAATCAAAAGGCAGACAATTTATTCGATAAAAATGTTCAGTCCAATATTTTAATAGCTTTTGCAAAAGTGTCACAATTAAAAGAACCAAATATATATTTTCAAAAATTAATATTAAAATTCAAAGATATGAAAATTGACCTAAATCAATTAAAGTCAAGGTATCAACATTAATTCCTTCTATCTACATCAATAAAACGAGTTGTTAGGATATACCGTGCACATTTAGAAAATTGCTTGGAAATTGACACATTTAATCCAAAACGTAGCATAATCATTAATTCTGCATTTAAATTGTGATATAGCATATTTCTTTTAACTCAGAAATTTAACATATTTGAATAGCCCCTTTATTTTATAATATTTTTGTTTAAAAATTACTAATTATGCATTAATACTAAAACAAAAAATTATATTAATGAAATTTAAAAGATAAATATAAAAACTGACTTGTATACTTTAAATTAAAATATACTGATCATTGATATTATGATATGTCTTTGTTTAAAACTACAATTTTTAAATATACCGTTAATTAAGATATACCTATAATTGAAATGCAATACAAATTAAGATACTCAGATTGCTATTTTGATTTGCTTGTTTAGATATCGCAATATTTTCGTTATTATTACCAATAAGTTTCAAACATTGTATTAAAAATATTCAGATAGTTGAACAGTTGTTGCCCTGGTTTGTAGCTCGAGAGCATTTACACACGTTATATTCCTCGAAATATTCTCTGATCATACTATTTTGGTAAAGCTATTCAAATCATCAATGTTTAATTAAAAAACATTATCTCAGCATTTTTAAAATATTATGATATTTGAAGGTCAATGCCTATTTTTAATGCCTATTTAGTATCTGTCATTCTTAATGGATACTATATATTATCATTATATCTTATTGTTTTGAAACATCATATCAATTCAATAGACGCTTTACAAATTTGCACAAAAAATTCTCTAATGGTACTTTTCAAAGTTTGGGACTTAATAAACTACTATTAAAAGTAGTTCGGAATAATCATTTGACATATTACTTGGCATTCTTACTGCTTTAAATAATTGACATTTATTTATAAAACAACGTCACCAAATAAATTCACTCAATGTCTTTCCTTCTATTGTGGGCAGCGTCGTGTCGCAACGCGGCCGAATTCGCGAAGGTTGACTGAAGCTGGTCCGTTGCAGTCGCTGTCCATGTTTTGCAGGCTATTGTAGTGCTTGTTGCGGTGATATAAAATGTGAAGCTCCGTTGCCTCAACTTCGATTTTCCGATTCGCTTCAAAGCTGTTTTCGCTAGCGCTCTTGTCGTCCAACAAATGAGCTAGGCACTCTGTTATCTGAAGGGCATGTAAAGGATCTTGGCTGCAATCTTCGCTTATCGTGCTGCTGTTAATAATCTACGGCATAATTCATTCCTGGTGAATGACAATGTAAACGCGTTTGAGGCGAGCGAAGGCCACCAGTGCCTCATTTCCGGCAAACACACGCGGTTTGCGAAGCTGCGCGATCGATTTGTCAAAGTTTTCGAAGAAATGCCCAAACTCCGTCTTGTTGGCCTCCAGGTAGTCGCAAACATTCGCACGATTGTCTGAGTGATTATCGAAATTACCCGTCAGCTGGTCAGAGATGGCGTGAAATAGGCAGTTACCATCGCTTGTGACCTCGCAGATCACAATCCCGTAATCACTGAGCTGGTTATGAAATGCAGCATAAATCTCGTCAGCTGCTGTGCAGCGCAGATTCCGCGTGTCCGTTCTAGAGTTATCACGAGAGTAGTATTGTTCGAATAAGTTTTTTTCTGCATCGGACTTATACAGAGAAGTTTCCTCTCTCGCTGTTTCCGCACATTTGTTAATAATTGATTCACTGTCAGATGCATGTTCTTGTGACATTTCACAATCGTGGACATCAGATTGCGCCTTCGCACACACGTTTTTGACATTTTCCGTCTCGAGTGCAGCGCAAGACTCCTCACCAGCCAGATCAAGTGCCTGGAAGGGGTTCATTCTTCGTGTGGGATTCTCCATTATGGGGTTAGCAATCTCGTAATACGGTCGGTTTAACATATCAATGCTAGATAATATAGCTTTTGAATTTCCTCTCATGAGTGCTATTGATATTCGTTGAAAGAGCCGTGCAGATGCGATGCTGTATGGTATAGATGATCGAATTGCTAAGGATCGGGCGATTCGTCTGATGATTTTCTCCCCTTCCATATTCCAGCCGCCGTAACACTCCAAGACTGCAGGTATGAAGTTATATCCCGCCTCAATCATTTTAGCACGGTACTTTCTATCTTTGACCGATGATGCGTACTGCGCAGCTGCGTAACCAGGCACATAAGATGACTGGCGAAGAAAGGATTTCTGTAGTGGATGTGTTACCGCGAAGTCTATAGCATCTGAAGGATCCCCGTAGATCATAATATCGGCTGGCCGTTCTTGTAGATTTTGGACAAGGTTGCGAACCTCGCAACCCACATGCATTCGTACTAATTGTGCCCCCTGGAGAACGACGTCACGAATTCCATTATGACGCATTCCTGGAAAACCACCGAAGTTGCAAGTTAGTGCATGGAAACCTTCAGCATCTGCGTTTCGAAAACATCGACTACAACGGTGGTCACTTGGAGTAATTTGCAGGCCTAACCGCATTCTTATAAGAATTGTAAATTCTTGGTCGGTAAGAGCTAGGCCGATACTTCGATTTGGGGCGCATTGTAACCATGCGTTCGCATGTGGCTGTGATACCGCTATTAGTCTGTCCCTTGTCCAATCATCTCCAGTGTCTAATAGATTTTTCCGCTTCTCTGAGTCGATTTTGAACGATATTTGATGTTGTCTTGTGGATGAAGCCTGTTGTTCCACTTCTTCTCCGTATAGCGCAAGTATTTCATTCGCGTTTACAAAGCCCGGAAATGTATTTGGATCCTGGTTCACAAACCTGCCCACTGTGCTGACGCTTGCTGCAAAGGCTGCCGCTCTGTTTTTGTTTGTACTCCTAAGGCCCATACCGCCCATTTTTAGTGGGAGCTCAACTTGAGATCGTGTTCGCGCTGACAGTTGTATTGAAGCGATGATTTCCATCGCCCGTATCACAGCATTATCAAACTGCTTACAGAAAAGTTCGGTGCTTGCTGGATCTACATTCCTCATTAGGAATGCTATTCGTTGAGCGGAAGCACAGTGGCGCAATAGCAGGTAAGTCACATGAGCGTCCGGAAGCGACGCAACAAGCTCTGTGTTATTTACTAGGTTTGGTAAGCAACTATTTATGAGATATGCTTCTACAAACTCTTGCGAACCAATTGGGCATCCCAAAAGAGTGAAATTGCCGCCAGTCTTGGTATGTGGAGAGTGAGTCCATCCTGTCTGCATTGAGATAATTGCTTCTGTGTGGCCTATTAATTCGGTTTTTTGCCAATTCATTGATAGTCCAATTTTTTCCAGCTCATTTGCAATCATGTTTAATGTGATAGCAACTGCCTTGGGTTCACCTCCAATTATTCCATCGTCTAAATACCACTTGTTAAAACCGATACCTGTGATCGAGTCGACTTTCCGAATAATCGGTTGGATTGCCAGTGCGAAAAGGAATGGGCCCAGAGGGTCCCCTTGTTGTACTCCTGCTGACGATGTAAGGCTTTTTGCTGCTCCAAATCGTAATTTTGATGGTTGCGAGTAGCACCATTTGATCCACGGTCCGATAGAAGGTGCTTCAATGTCGACTGCGTCAATAAAGCATTGCCTGTCAACTGTATTAAAAGCGTTCCAAACATCCACTTTCGCCCATACCCAATTTTCCGAGGTGTGCATCTGTTCGTGCAAACGTCGAACCTGGTGAATTATTAAATCCGCGCCATTTGCCGCTGCAACACCGACCTGTTGTGGTTGAAATATTTGAGTGCACTTATCGCGCATCTTTGTGCAAATACACTTTGCACACACCCTCCGTAACAATTCTCCTGCCGCTATTGGGCGTATACCTCCATTTGGTTTTTCTAGAGCGATAAGATCTGCACCCGCAAAATATCGAGATATATCTACAGGAAGGACACCGGCTACCATATAATTTATCAGATGTGTCAGGCGGCTTAGGTGCTTTCCAGACTGATCCGCTGTGATCATGTCTTGTAGGTGTTCGGCTCTAAAACCCAGACAATCTGGTGACGATGCAGAGGGGAATGAGAAAATTGAATCACGAACGGTATCCAAATCGATGACAATACCGTGTTCTGCCGTTGGGATTGAGGTTATAATACCTTTACCGGGTGGGTGCAAATCTGTGAGCTTGCGCTGTGTCTGTTCTATGAACGGCGCCAGCCGTGACGAAGATATTCACATTGCTTTGCCGTAGTTTCCCTGTCACACAAGTTTGATTGTCATTGTCTTTGATTTGTCGTGTTTATGTCGGGTCGTTTGTTGAGCACAAACATGCGTGAGAAAGGAAGTGTCAAACTGCCTGTTTTCGGCTAACTTTAGTGCATTATCTATATGTTTTCGTACATTTCGGTGATCACCTGAATGAGCTGATAGGCACACTTTTATCAGCTCATTCAGCTGATAGGCACCTGAATGAGCTGATAGGACTAGTCTAGCCATATAGTGCCTCCTCAATAAGATTGGTAAAAATGCGAGCTGCTTTATTTCGTAAACTCCAAGGGATTCGTCTTACTGTCAGCGTAGGTGATGCCCAAATACGGTGAAGCATTTCATATGCGTTCAAATTGTGGGAAACGTCGTTGGTCGAAGCCATTTCAGATCCTTTGTAGGTTTGATGTTCGGCTGTAAGTTTGACATATGAGGAAATATTGGGTGTGTAATCAACAATCGAAGCGCAGGTAGTGCCTGGGCACCGAACCCAAAATACTTGTGAAAACGTACATTTCCGAATTTCGTAAGTACGATTGGCCTATTACAATGCGGTCAAATACCAAGCTTTGCCCCTTCCATTCGCCAAGGGGTTTCCGACGGCAATGTGTTGTAGATTTTATGAAACACGCGAAGTCTCCAGTTACAGATGGTATTAGATGATAGCTTAGATATTCGCTTTAGATATTTGTGTTTACTTTAGATTGTGTGTTTAGGTTGTTAAATATAGGATGTTATAAAAGCTGGTAAGCACTAAAACTTTTATCATTCAGTCTAATAAAGTATATAAAATAAAGTATGTAAAATCATTAGACAAAGTCTAATGATTCCGCATATTCAAATTACATAATTGTGAGTGTCCAGATCAATGCAAAGATAAAACCAAATAAAATCTAAATCAACTATTAAGACAGAATTTTATCAACTAAACATTATCATGTTCAGTGACATCGAATAGGAATGATGTATTTTGCAGATTAAGGCAATCTTTCTAGATTTTATTCATATCCGTTATTCTAACACTTACTGTGTTATTGCAAGTTGGATTTTATAGTTGATAGAATTAGCCTGATGTGCTTGCCTGATGTGATCAGCCCAATAAAAAATGCAAATTTTACATAACGGGCTAATTTTTCGAGTGAATGTGACTCATTTTTTTATTAAGTGACTCATATTTTTTATTAGATTTTTTTATCACTGCATCATAACTGACTATACTTTGCTAACAAGATGTTCTTGTTTTCATTAAGGAGAAATACGCTATTTCTACGATAGATAGTAATGAAAATAATATCGTAACATTAAAACTCACCACTCATTGCTTTTTTCGTTTTCATTCTTTGTCAATGACTACAAAATAGATTTCTCATTATCTATATATAGAAAAAACAGCGATCACAATCAAGCAAAGCATATTTAATGAGGAAGCGTGCGATGATAGACACGACCATTCTAAAATATTATGATCACGTTAAGAATTATGATAATGAACAGAGTAGAGAAATTGTTGCATCACAAGCTTAACCGTAAGTGAAGAAAATACAAGTTCTGATTTGAAATTTTAATCTCCCTATGGAAGAATCCTATTGTGATCATTTTACAAGTAGAAAAAACAAGGCCATTAACGATACAACAACCATAGACACTACCACTTCAATTCCTACAACAACCTATAATACGAGTAACTTACTGGCTAAAAGCCATGAAGGATTTTATTCCATTAGGAAAAAAGCAGTGAATGCATTTCTTCAAAGCAATAACAATAACACAGCGTTATCCGATTTCAATTTCGATGAATATCTGTATTCCTTATCGGCAAAACATTCGCTTACACCTCGGTTTCCGGTTAAAACCGATGTGGTAAATGGGCTTGCCACCTATGCATTATTCAGTACAAATTTAGCTGCAAATGTAAAACTATTTTGCGATGAATATCATTATTTGACAGTGAACTCATCTAGCACCGATCATTACTACATTGCACACCAACATCAACAGTCTAAGCAACATAACCAACCATCAATTGTCCTTAGAAGATTAAAAGACGAAAATGAATTCTGGAAGATCTTTGCACTTTGGATTGCTGTATTTCCACTATTAAACAGTTTGATTTATCTAATGAATATAAGCAAATACTTACCTAAGCAGCAACATAGAATTTGTCACGGATTAGACTATATACTCGGTGCGGCCATGTTTATATGTTGTCTTGGTATGCTTCAGATAACAAGTATTTACATGTATATATCTTTCCTTGTACCATTTTTACTGCTTCGGTATATTGAACATACCGAACACTGTGTAAATGATCATCTTAAACTTACTCAATCAAGTACTGAGCATAATTATCGTCATCGATGTTATTTCAATAGTGCGTCGTCATGGAAAGCCAACAAGACTATGATATTGCTCGAAAGCAGATTACTGATTGAAGACTTTCTTAAACGAATAAATGCAGCTTCAATATACTGCTTACTAAAATTTACATGCTGGCCGATTATACTTCTTGCAATTAGCTTTTGTCCCAACAAACACGACGAAAATGATCTTGTGTGCGAAAAGAATTCATATATGAATATGCAACGAAGTTTAGATAACATCTTGAGCATGTTCATCAAAACGAATATGATAAGTGCATTTACTACATTTTTATATTATCTATCTGAAATTGTCAATTTGGATATTTTAATCGCTTTGCAGAAAAATTGTGAACATCTAGGCTGCTGGAGACCAATAAGATTAGATTTTAGAAGAAAAACCGACTTCAAACAATGGCACGATTTAAATTCTGACGAGTCTGCCTGTATTATAATAACAAAAGGAACTATTGTCATGCATGACGATCAGGTCTATATCGCAGTTGGCTCCATTAACTGTGCTACACCCGGCAATCTTGTAGACAAATTAATTTACAAAGTATTCCGACGACCTTGCCGAATTGTCGAAGCATCGCTGATATGTAATTTAATCATTTTAGCATTTTTAATCTACAGGCTTCAGTATTCTAAGACTTATCAAATAATGTGCATTCAATCGGTGCAGGTAGCAACATGCATGTTTTCAGTTTATAATGCAGTCTTGAAATCAATGGTTTTGAGGGGTTTTGCCAAAGTTTAACATAAAATATAAATATTCATGTACATTGTTATCTATATATTGTTGTATGTGTAAATGACAATATAATGTATTAATTAAAGTGATAAGCACGAGCTTTTGACAAAAATTATATATAATATATATGAACAATTGTTTCTATATTGTTATTTAGTTGAACTTCAAAAATATAAAGCGTTTAGGATTGTTGAATAATATTGCTAACTGATGTACATACGATGTGGTGTTTATACCACATTAATTCTTTACATTGATTTTATTATACAAAAATTCATTGACTTTTAATTAATCAGATAAGATAACTGAGTCTACGTACTTAAAATAATTATAAAAAATGCTAATTTTTAGCATTTTTCATTTTATATAGTTAACTATTAACAGCAAATAATGGGTCGTCTAATAAAATCATAAGTATTAGACAAAAGTTTGATGAATGACATCAAAATTAATGATTATAACTTAAAAAGTGTGATACTTCATCAGCATTAGTAAATCATTAGCTGATTCATAACCACGAACCTATTTTTTCCAGTTCTAAGATCTTGGAAAATGAAGACAGCCTATCCAGAAGCCTGATAAGTGGAAGTATACACATTCGTAGTTATTCTAACACGATGGATGGTAATAAGGACAATTAAAAGTTAGTAATCGCTACTAGCACACTACAAAATCGGTAGAATTTTCATCCTTGGTTTCTTCCGTTTTTATTGTATAAATATATCATTTTTCTTTTTTCATGTCAAAACATAATACTTGAAAAGGACTATATTGCAATAGTCGAAAATTTGTGAACAATAATTTTCTTTTTCTATTCCTCTCGATGCTTAAACGCCCAGAACAATTGAATAGTACATTGAACGTATCATTTGACAATAATCATACATATTATAATATTAAAAATATCAAATATAAATTAATAATGTCAATTCTTAATTTATAAATAAGTAAAAATTTATAAATTAATATATAAATTATCAATATATTTACACATATTATAAATATTAATATCATAAATATTTATAAATATCATAAATATTATGTATCGTATATGTGATATATATGATACATATATCATATATGTATCCTATAATATAATGTATATATGTATAATATATTATAAATATTATAATATAAATATTATAATATAATGTATAATGTATATAATGATATATGCTATTATATAATGTATTTCAGATTACTAAAACAAATTAAATAAAACTATTATGTAAAAATTATTTCAGATAAAAAATAAATGACACGCATAAGAAATATATCATTTTTAAAAAATACATCATATAAATAAACGTATTTAATACTAATTATAATATATAATATTTCATTTATTTCCACGACGTTATTCTGTAAAAATTGCGTATTAATTAAATGCATTATTAATGTTAGATCTGGATAGATTTTTCTAAAATAGTTAAAGCTGATTTTCACTTTAATAATGTTGATATTATGCAATATCTTCAGATCTCAGTTTGGCGCACTTTGTACAAATTACTCAAAAAGCCTGTTTATTGTAATCTTCATGTGTATCTTAAAAAAGCGTATAATGTTTTTGGTAAAAATGCGTTTAAAAATTTTAAAAATTAAAAATTTAAATTTTTTCATAGAAATTAAAAATTTAATTTAAAATTTTTCTCGAGTCACTATGAACTCAAAACTAATTTTAGTAAAATATATCAATAACCTTTATAATTGTAATAATTTTAAAATATTTCAACAAAGGATTAAAAATATTTAAATTTTTAAATTAAAGATTTCATTTCAAAATATTTCGAAAAATACAAATACCATTCCATTATTTTTATCACGTCATTCTAATATCCACATCTACAATGACCTATATTTTAAATATGTTGTTATTTGTATACTGATTTAAAAAGTTATTTCAAATTGATTGTAAATATTTTTAATTTTTCAATTTTGATCGATCAATCAATTGCTGTTGTAAAAATTTGATGCTATTATTTGAATAACTGCATTAATTTTAGTTGTCTAATAATATAAATTTAGAGTGTGTATTGCGAAACATTTATTTTCAGGTTGACGCACTTTGTCCAAATTACGCAAAAAGCCTGTGTATTGTACATTTCAACGTGCTCTTTCGAATGGAGTATAAATTTTTGTGGAGAAATTCGTTTGGATAAAAAAATTAATTTTTTCTTAGGGAATGGTATTGTTGTGTGCAAAGCCTAGAAGGGCACAGATTTGAACACCGAACTGTAAATCACTCAATTGAGTTTGTTAGCTCAGAATGAATGCATCCTCAACAAATTGAGTCTACATAAAACCAGCTGAAATCAGGCAATACAAAGCGATTGGGTGCACATCACTCAATGATCTACTCATATTTAGTCGAATTCATTTGGCACATACATAATCGAAACGACAATAAATTAGAGTCCATATTCGAGTGTCTAAGACATGTTAAGCTATGTCAATAATTTTACTTATTCAGTAAATATTTGCAACTATTGCGCTTTATTAAAAAAGTTATAAGTAAAACATGTTTTTTTTTGAATTTGCTAGTTTAGTTCCGATATAACATACTAATCTATGGATCAGAAGAAAACAATAACAGTCCTATTGAATGCAACCGCATAGTTTAATCACATTTTATCCCCCTTTCCTCCCCTTTGATTAATGCCGCTGACCATAATTAGTTCGACCAAAATTAAAATATGCTCAAAAATATGCATATTTTGAAAGAACATTTTGAATAAGTCTTTTTTAAATGATTCAAATAATTAATATTTCCAACTTAACTCAATATAACTGTGCTGTTTACGATAGCGTAATAAAAATTATATGTAATCATTGCAAAAGTTTGAGATATTTCAAATTTAAATTACTTTTTGAACAAAAAATAAAAAATTTGATATTTTTTCGTGAGAAAATAGAAAAAATATCAAATTATTATATATTGATAAGATATATGAAAAATAGTTAAAAATAAATTTTTAAGTTTCTAACATTGAAATTTGAAATTTAAATTAAATTTTTAATTTGTATGAACAAATTTAAATTTTAAAATTTTAAACCAAAACGCGTCTCCAAAAAAAGTTATTAACCATTCGAAAGAGCACAGTACAAAGATGTACAATAAACAGGCTTTTTGCGTAATTTAAAAGATTCATATTTTCTTTTAAATAGCAAACTAGAGCTATTGTTTGTCAACTGATTAAAATTAATTTTAGTAAAGTAAAATAAATAAACGTTCTTGAAAAACATTTGAGGAAATATGAAATTACTTATCGAGCTAACTCATATTTGACAAATATATAAAGGAATGTTTTTAGATTTCGTAGTTGAAGCATCAATAGCAAGATTATATGTAAGACTTCAATACCAAGTTATTTAGATTAGCTTTTATTATTGCTTATTTTAGGGCAATTGAAGCATGTATAATATCATCTAGCAGTTTATATATTAAAAGCTTATTATTTCGAAATTGATTTCAGTGGTAACTCAATTGCACAATACAAGATATTGTTTTTAAGGATAAGTTTATAGTAGAAGTGATATATTCGATATATTTACTATGAACATACTAATATTGAATAATATTATATAAAAATAACATTAAATATATAAAATAGCATAATAATATTTTGTATTTATGTATTTGATATAAATTTATAGTTTATATTGCTAAAAATAATAATAACATCATTTATTATGCGTGCTAGATATATTTTCGGTTAATATTTGTAAGTTAATAGTGATAAAACACAAGTACCCGGAAGATTCAGCGTATAATCGACATTTATTATATTAATATACAGTCAGCAATACAAAAGTACAGAGCCAAATCATCGGGATGTAAATCCACATATCAAACAATTGATACACTAATACAATTTGTACATAATGTTTCAGTAATCGCAAAACTCAATCTGTGGAATCTGGCGTATCCCGGTAAGTGTCCTCAATAAGGTTATTAACATTGCCTTTTAATCGGTGTTGTACAACCGGTGATATATTCTAAAGTAAAAAACGTGCATTGGTAGCAATGTAACTAACTAAAATTATGTGCTGCGGTGGATTAAATCAATGTATTTGACATTGTAAAATAATAAATAAGTTTATTTATAGCAAAACCTTGTAATAATAAAAATAATATAAACTGGATAGTTGGGTATCCGCGCAGGCTCATGAATTCAGAACGGCAAAATTAATGTTGAGAAAATATTACATTATGATATAATATTATATATAAATACTATAAAGCTACCTCTGATCATCATAAGAGTTTATTTTTTAAACAAACTATGCTTTATAAATTCATTTTATTTATGAAATGAAAAATATAAAATCGGGTGTTACCAACTTGAAATTGAATTATAACAATTTGAATCAGATTATTACGATGTGGTACTTCATAATAAGAAACTCGTGTTCAGCTATTTTAAAAGCTAATTTAGCAGAAATTGAAAGTTTACTTATTATATCCGCAGCATTTAAAGTGTTACTAAATACTTGGTGCAAAACCTCAAAGCATTTTAAATTTTGGATAAGGTTAAACAGCACAAGATAACTTTATTTATGGGTAACTACTGCTATCGCCATAAGAGAAAGCACACCATTTTATCACGTTATTAAAAATTTTATTTATTAATTTAATCTGAATATATTTAAATAAATTAAATTTTAATAAGTTTGTAACAAACTTATGCATTTTCTGAAGATGCTTATTTCTGATGATTGCAATGACTATGATAACATACATCATGATTAATTAATAATTGTTAATTAATTATTAAATTAAATATTTCAAATAAATAATAAATAATAACATAATAATATAAGGATAAAATATTATCAATAGTATCTTTTAAGCCGTTTAAACTCACCCCATATCATGCCTGTAAATAATCTTACGCGACACCGCATGCACAAAAAGCATGAATGTTTTCTAAATAACTAAAGTTTTCAATCATAACATTCTGTAAAGCCAAGTCGACTTCTCTTAGCAGCATTTCGTAATCACACAAATCTATATTCACTTAAATAATATGATGCTGAAAGCTTTAGCAGTAAGTCTCTTGCAATGTTATTAATTTTAAACATGATTTCACTATCATCATGCAATTGCTTGAAAAGTTTTACGCTCACCTAAATTTAACAGACATAACGGTGAGAAAGGCTCCCAACAGTGATTCAGAGGCAATTGGATTCAACAATTGCAGACAATTATCTTTATTTTATCGCCATTTTCTAACATTTGGGAATACTAACTTTTGATGACCGTAATGCTTATCGTGAATGACCTCAGTGATAAGCAGAACCTACATAGTTGCACACCACTTTATTTTCCAAAATTTAAATAGTCTCTCGGTCAGCAAAGTTTCAAGTTATTATTAATTAGATCAATAATTGATTGTAAACGTTAATCTTTTAGCTAATGATTGATATGCTCCAATATTTATGTCACAGATCAAACTGATCTGTGACTTGTGTAAAAGTTATCGAATAATTTGCAAAATTATAAAATATGTTATTAAATATATTTATTAAATATAATTTTATAATTTGAGAAATTATTAAATTATTTATAGTTAAACAAATTTAAAATAAAATATTTTCGCTCGTAACCCGTATAAACAGTTAATCAAGTGCAGATCGTCAGCTTGTAAATCTAGCTATATAACTAGCTATCCAAAATCTTTTATCTTCTGATAACTGCATTGGCGAATATAAAAGCTAATCAATTACTAAATGGATTAAATATTTTAAGGGTAAGTTAGGAACATAATTTTATAATTTATCATTTTTTAATTTTTTGAAAAGAAGCAGCAGATTTATAAAGATTTATTATGACCACGAAAAGTGCAGTGAATATTAATTAACATAAACAGATAAATTAATCATACCGTCTTATGGTAAAAACTGTATCGTTAATGTATATACATCTGTATATATAATTTAATAATAGAAGGATTCACACTTTGCTCCTGGAGCTAATAAGCTTCGGTTTCATAATCGTAGATGTTGCCAAAAACCAGACTTTGATTACATGCAGAGCATACTTCTTTATCACTTCTAGATGGTTGCCGGCAGCGCTCATCAGTAGGGGAACCATCATCTATGCCTTGCGATACATTTTAAAGGCATCTCGAGAATTTACCTACGTGGTAGAATGAATAAAGCCTATTTAATCGGCTATCCGGATTTTCCTGATTTTATAATTCAGAAAATTAGACGAATTCTCTAATGCCGAATAAAATTAGCCATGCTATTACGTAAGCAAATTCTATTAGATGCATTTAAATATGTTCGATTTATAGTACTGTCGATGTCCTGGAGAAACTGGATCTCGTACAGTAAAGCAGTGGGGCACTTATTTCAGAGAGTGTTAGTAGCCCTCATGAGAGGCAATGCAAAGGCTATTTTGAAGAGTTTAGATGAAATGGGCCAAACTTTATTGGAGAAAAGTCGAAGACAATGTAACGACCTACAACCCCGGTTTAATAT
Organism: Pomphorhynchus laevis; assembly: GCA_012934845.2. Classification (NCBI taxonomy): domain Eukaryota; kingdom Metazoa; phylum Acanthocephala; class Palaeacanthocephala; order Echinorhynchida; family Pomphorhynchidae; genus Pomphorhynchus; species Pomphorhynchus laevis. The sequence continues at coordinate 14 of WNNJ02001600.1, read as the reverse complement.
TGCAACAATCTCAA
>WNNJ02001599.1:0-17733 GCA_012934845.2 Pomphorhynchus laevis | reverse complement strand
CAGATATGAACAAACTCAGAAAAATCATTAAAAAAGGTATATCAGTTTTTCACAGAGCCATGAAACTTAATATATCATTAAGTAGATCATGCATTGCTTTAAATACATTTATTCTGTCTGGTTTATACTTCTATTCTAGAAATAGGCCGCCTGAACAACGACAAACCTATCTAGACTTAGTTATAACAATGTTAAAAACAAACAAGAACACCAGTAGTTGCATGCATAGAAGCATGTTAACAAAATATATCAATTTCTATTATAGAAAAATTAAAAATGGTTTATGAAATCCAAAAAAAAAACTTTAAATACTGAGAATACATTTATTTTTTAGATAAATCATTTCTGTCATCATTGCTGATTATAATTTTATTTTTTGTAATAATTTTAATTATTATTTGTGTTTATGTACATTGTTAATTGGAATGCTACTATGGAAGAATCCGCGACAATAATATGAAGAAAACGAACAGAAGACACAATGCAAGGCAAACAATTTCTGAAAACCATGGATTTGACACGATACAATTCATATGTCTCTTTTTCGAATGTTTTCTACTTTTTCAAATAAATTGTTGTTGTTAAAAACATATCACCTTAAAAAAGTTTGAGATCTAAAGTAAATACAGTAAGTTTCCAAACATAAAGTGTCCAATGATGATTTGCTCAATGAGCACAGAGGACATACCAAGCCGATGCAGTAGTTTAAAAGAATAATATTAGCATTCCTCACTGGCATATTCTTTGGAGTAGCAGGTTATTTAGTCTCTGAAAAAGCCATAGGCAATCATCGTCCCGACTTAATAATTAGAAGAAAATTTTGTTGCTTGTTAATGCCAGTTGCTGTGCATTGCCCTGCGCTAATGTGACAACTTTAGCGCAGGGCAATGCTCAGTAATTCTCATAGATTTATCGCCCAGCTTGTAAACGGTGTTTTCCTAACAGGCTTCTACATCCAACAATTTGGTTAGTGCTCTACAAGTGTCTGTTGTTCGTTAAATTGTCACTTGATTTTTCAACACTTTTCTGCTAAATTGCTATTATATTTTTATACATTTGTTAATAAAAATTAAAACCGTTTGTAAAGGTTGAACAAAATGATTGGGCAATAAAGAATTGATTTGTTAAATACCTTTGTACATGTTTCACCATTCAATGGGTCAAATACTTTCTAGTTTAAATTCGCACTTGAACATATTTAGTGTCCAAGAAGCTATTAGTACCAAATTAACATATAACGCTGAAACCTGTAATGACGAAAAGATACTAAACAAATGCCTGATATTAGACTGTATCAACACATCGGTAGGCATCGATCTCTCCTACGATGATAAGCATTTCCTAGTAACTCGAAAGTTTCAAGCAATGAAATGTCATGCCCTCCTGCTGCAATAAAACTTCTAAGCTTAAATAATAAAATCAGAATAGCCAAACATTTTGTAAATTGCCCACTGTCAGAGCATCTAAGCATTGGATGTGGCAAAATGATAATTTTACCGAAAAATAAATTTATCAATAATATTAAAGATATTCGTCCAATCACAATTTCAAACCCCCTACTAACGGCAGTTGAAAGAGCTTTAGCAATAAAAGTCTCTGAATTTTACGAAAGCAACAACCTGATAAACAAAATCATTTTCGGTTTTAGAAAAAGAAAAAGCACAATTGGTGCAGTACGAGACTTACAAATGTTTATTAATAAATATAACTGTCCTTGGATACTTTATTCTCTAGATATTTCAGCAGCTTTTGATAATATAACTTAAGAAGAAATTTTAAAATCATTGATAAGGGATAAAGTTCCAAGTTACATAATTAAGAGAATATGGGCTTGTCTCAAAGCCAGATATTTCTATATTAACGGATATAAAGATACAAAATATTATCTAACGCAAGGTGTGCCGCAAAGATCTCCATTAAGTCCGATACTTTATGTAATTACTACAAGACACATCTTAAGCAAGATATGTGATAAATTTGTGCATGGAGTCATCTACGCTGACGACATTTTTTGGTCTTTCTAAAAACCAAAAAGATGGCTTCATACAAAAAATGTATGGAGAAATGCATGGGCATCATTGACAAAATAAAACATCACCTGTCACGCTTAGGTTTAAATTTAAACCTAACATGACTAAATTTAAATACATTACAGGAAAATTCAAACACAAACGTGAATTTGATAGATTTGATAAAACATCTCACGGAAAACATTGCAGGATAGTAAAGATTTTAGGTTCCACTTTTACTCCATCATTGTCGAATAAGCCAGATATGAATAAACTCAAAAAATCATTAAATAAGGTTTGTCAGTTTTTCACCGAGCGTTAACACTTGATATCTCATTAAGAAGATCATGCATTCTTTTAAATACATTTATTCTCTCGGGTTTATACTTCTACTCAAGTTATATGCCACCAGAACAACATCGCCCATACCTAGACTGTGTAATGAAAATGTTAAGAACAAACAAAATCACCAGTAGTAGCTTGAACCAAAACATGTTAAAAAAATAAACATTTTATTATAAAAAATTATAAGTAGTTGATGGAAAAAAAATTTTCCTTTTTTTTCTTCAAAAATTTAGAGAAACTATTATTAATTTTTTTAACTACGTCGGTTATTTCATTTTTGCTATTTATTTTTGTTTATACAAATGTTTAATATTACTTTTTTGTCTGTGTACACTATGTATTGGAACGCTTGCTTAAAAGAATCCTAGACTAAAATTTGAAGAGAATGATAAGAAGATGCAGAGATAAAAATCACAGAAGAAAGCGCGAATCGAAAATTCCTGAGAAACGGGATATGACACTCTTAACACAATTCATTATGTATTTTTTGGATGTTTACTACTTTTTCAAAAAAAAATTTCTTCTTCACTAGACGCAGGTGCTTCCATTGATCTCTTTAAAATATTTAAATGCGAACAACGTATTGTGGCATACGCTGATGATACCACAGTCCTGTTCTCTGCACGCAGGTGCAAAGACTTAATATAAGACATCATATTTTTCTTTTTAAGATTAAAAGAACAGTGACCCAAGTCCAATGTTATTTTAAATTCCGCTAAATCGCAAATTGTTGTCTTTCATGGCGCCTCTGAAACAAAGTTGACCTTAGAGTAAACGGTAAACTCAGTAAATCATGTGGTTGACCGGCTGCACAAACCTAATCGATTATTGCATGAGCCCGTTAGAAAAGCATGGATCTACGATTAACTGTTTTAGTTTATCACCAAACTGGTGCAAGAATGCTGTCGCTACTGTTTGCACTTTGATTATTGATTCCGCATCAACTGGTGTAAACGAGTATTGTTTCACTTTATTGTCAAGTCGTCACCCTGATTATCCTCTTAGTTCCACAGAAAATTCTGTTATTCCACATCTACTAACATAAACTTTTCGTGGTCCGTTATGCATTCACCATGGCTGCACTACGCCTTTGGAACAAACATCCTCGTGACACAAAATCATTGATGTCACTTAAACACTTTTAAACTTCCTTAATCGCCATACTTCTTGCAAACGAACTAAAATAACACTTTCAGCTGCAATCAATTCAATAACTTTACACACAAGTTCAAACATTTATTCTTTATTAACTACTACTAGATTAGACAAGTATATCGTTAAAATAACCTGGCAATGCATGATATCAAGGAAACATTTTAATAAAAGCGTTATACGAAACTTTATTAACAAATATAAAATTGTGAAAACATTCAAGATAATAAGATTTAACCGATCTAATGATATTATATCGTTTTTGACCCGGAAGTTAAAAATTTCACAACATTACAACTTTATGTTACTGGTATTACTTTAATAAAGGCTTACTTATAATATAATTGTAACATACAAAATTTGAGAGATAATAACATAAAGTAAGTTATACCCGGAAGAATTCGAGATTAAAATTTGAAGAAACGACAAAAATTAGAAAGGTTTTTAAATACTTAGAAAGCATTGATTTTTAACCTTATCAATACGATACCTGTAAGAATTCGAGATTAAAATTTGAAGAAAACGAAAAGAAGACACAGAGTCAAACAGCCACAGAAGATACAGTGCGAAACATAAAACTCCTGAGAACCTAGATATGCCATAATGTAGTAACCCTCTTGAAAAATTCATTTGCGTTTTTGTGGAATGCTTTCTACTTTTTCAAATAAATTAAAAAAAACTGAAATTACAGATGTTCGCTAAAACAATTTTTTTAAAAGCAGTATTCTCTAAATATAAATAGTAGAAAATTAAACAAGATCCTTATGAGATCAGTTGAATATCAAATTTAAATGATCTACATAAAAATTATTTTTTAATAATTAAATTTCGCCATAACATTACTTAATTAAGAAAAAGACACAATATAAAATGCATAACCAATATGGCTGACTACTGTGATATTAATATCATCATGAAAAACATATAATATCGGTAAGTGGTTTTGTGGTGACTTTGTTTTAACTTTGTTTTAACTTTTTCTTATTTTTTCTTTTTGTTGTGTTTGACTTCTGATTGTTTCTAAGTTTCATTTTTAATAGTTTTTTAATTAAATATGGAATCGATAATGCTGTCTCCTACCAGGCTTGATAAATATATTGTTAAAGTAAACTGGCAATCCGTGATGACTAGAGATATGTTCAACCTAAATATGATAAGGCGTTTTATTAAACATAATAGTCCTATAAGACTGTTTAAACGAATTAGGTTTAGTGGTTCATATGCCATTGTATCTTTTTTTGAAGTTGATGTAAAAAACCAATTTATATCTTTTTTTGCCGATTCTACCGATTTTTCGGTTATTGACATATCCCCTAAAAGAAATGTTATCCTAAAATTTATTCCAATATTCGCCGAGCATAGTGAAATCTCAATGTTTTGCTCTGAAATTGGTGTTAAGATGCTTAAAAAGATAGCTATCTCAAACACACATTTTACAACTGTATTAGCAAAAGTAGATAACGAAAAGATATTTTTAGCAAAAAACGGCCATGCTCATTTGTTAGGACACGAAATTAAGATTGTTGAAATGGATGACAACGTATACAATAGTTTTAGGTTTCCCCAATGCTTTAGATGCCAAGAATGGGGTCATTACTCCCGTTTATGCCAGAAGAAAGTAAAGTGTGTTCACTGTGCAGAATCACACAACTCCAACACTTGTACTAATAGACACACCCATAAATGCGCAAACTGTGGGGAAGGTCACAAAGCATACAATAAATCTTGCCAACACTTCCAAAATTACATACTACCATATAACTTACAACATAATCAAGAAGTTAACTCCAACATATCATTCGCATCGGTTGCATCAAAACAACCCATTGTAACAAATGCAGATCATAATATCAACCAACAACCCTGCAAAACACCTACTAAACATAGTGATGCTAGTAGGGATATGAATTCTATTAATAGTCGATTAGAAAAACTATCTAAAGAAATAGAGCAAAATAAAAATTATTGTCAGAAAGAACTCAGATCAATAAACGATGAGTTGGACAATATCAATGATAAAATTATTAATCTAGGATATGGAATGGATAAAGTTGTACAAGTAGTAGAAAATCTATCAAACAATCAAACAATCTTTAGCACCCAAGTGATATCTCTCTTAAAAGAATACGGACTAGAATTTAAATGCACCACATCTTCAACGAAATGAACAATAATAAACTAGCTATCGTCTCATGGAACTGTGCTTCAGTATCAAATGCAGCTCATCTTTTAAAAGAGGGATACTTTAATGTAGTCGCTTTACAAGAAGCAAGAACACAAAGAGTTCTATCTGATGTATTCCTAGAATATAATCTATTTCACTTAAATATTAAGAACGATAGCCCATTTAACTTGGCCACCTATATTAATAAATATTTACACCCTTCTTTAATAATGTCCGGCTATAACGATTTCTTTTCATTTCAAATAATAAAAATTATTCTAAACGGTGCAGCATTTAAATTTGCAAATATATATATTAAGAGTAAGGCTAAGTCAAAAAAAGGTTTGTGGCCTAGAAAATTTGCAGATGAGATTAGAAATAAGTTTCAGTGGCTAATGGATAATAATTTGGATTTCATTATAGGTGACTACAACGATAACGGCGGAGTTAATATAATAAGATGCATTAACGATAGGTTTACAGTAGAACTTCCAAACGAATATACTTTTTTTAATCGTACAAAGAAATGGTTTTCCACTATCGACTTTGCAATTTTAAACAGAGACAGTGCTATTGACATTGAATGGCGATGTAACATTCAACCAGAAAACTCCATAATAGGTCACTGCATGGTTGTATTTGAATCTAAATCAACCAAAACATTTTTAAAGACTGTATTCGCTCCTAATTCCACCAACATTAATAATTTTAATCAGTCAGTAACATCGTACTTGTCTACCTCGTTAGATCGGTTACATTGTCATGAGTTTAAAAATCTTCTAGGTCCCCATCTGGATAGTGATAATCCAAAGTTTAAAGTTTCTCAAGTCGCCTCTGTAATAAATAATTATTTTAATATTAATTTTAACCTTTCTACTCTATATATCAATTCTGAAATTTTATCTGAAATCAATATTAATTTTTACACCATTATAAACGATGGATTTCTTTCGTTCCTTAGAAACATTAATGTAATCCACCACAAACACACCAACGACATTTCATTTCTCTTAGTGAATAATATTCTTGAAGGCATAAATAAATGCTTACTGAATGCATCCGACACCTTTTTATATAAGCAAAGATCGATAAACCGCAAATATTCAAACATCAAAATTAAAAAATTAAAAATGAAACAAAATTTACTAGATTTATGTGGAAATCTTGAGGAGGCGCATAGGATTCAGTCTTACATAGAAAGATTGCAATATAAGTTAATCCTAACCAATGAAATAAAGAAGATTAAATGTTATAAACCGTTTTCCAAAAATTGGTGGAATACAGTACATCGTAGAAAATTCAGAACTTGGAAAACGGCAGCATCCCGTTGGATCTCATCAACATCTTTTGACGAAGTCCAAGAAGCTATAAGAACAAAATTAACATCTAACGCTGAAACCTTAAATGACGAAAAGATGCTAAACAAATATCTAATTTTAGACTGTATTAATACATCAGTAGGCATCGATATATCCTATAAGGATATACTAGACGCATTTCCTAGTAATTCGAAAGTTTCAAGCAATGGAATGTCATGTCCTCCGGCTGCAATAAAACTTCTAAGTTTAAAGAATAAAATAAGAATAGCCAAGCATCTAGTAAACTGCTCACTGTCGGAGTATCTAAGCATTGGATGTGGTAAAATGATAATTTTACCGAAAAATAAATTTATCAATAATATAAAAGATATCCGTCCAATTACAATTTCCAACCCATTACTAACGGCAGTTGAAAGAGCTTTGGCAATAAAAGTCTCGCAATTTTATGAACGAAACAATCTAATTAACAATAATATCTTCGGTTTTAGGAAAGGAAAAAGCACAGTTGGTGCGGTACGGGATTTACAGATGTTCATTAATAAATATAATTGTCCGTGGATACTATATTCCCTTGATATTTCAGGAGCTTTTGATAATATATCTCAAGCAGAAATTTTAAAAACATTGATAAGGGATAAAGTTCCAAGTAACATGATTAAACGAATATGGGCTTGTCTCAAAGCAAGATATTTTTACATTGATGGACATAAAGATACAAAATATTACCTCAAGCAAGGTGTGCCGCAAGGATCTCCATTAAGTCCGATACTTTATGTAATTACCACTAGACATATTTTAAACAATCTATGTGATAAACTCGTGCATGGAGTCATCTACGCTGACGACATTTCTTTGGTCTTTCTGAGAACCAAAAAGATGGCGTCAAAGGAGAAGTGTATGGAAAAATGCAAGATCGTCATTGACAAAATAAAACGTCGCCTGTCACGCTTAGGTTTAAATTTTAACATGAATAAATTTAAATACATTACCGGAAAATTCAAACACAAACGTGAGTTTACACGATTTGATGTAACAACTAACGGAAAACATTGCAGGACGGTAAAAATATTAGGATCGACTTTCACACCATCATTGTCAAAAAAGCCAGATATGAACAAACTCAGAAAAATCATTAAAAAAGGTATATCAGTTTTTCACAGAGCCATGAAACTTAATATATCATTAAGTAGATCATGCATTGTTTTAAATACATTTATTCTGTCTGGTTTATACTTCTATTCTAGAAATAGGCCGCCTGAACAACGACAAACCTATCTAGACTTAGTTATGACGATGTTAAAAACAAACAAGAACACCAGTAGTTGCATGCATAAAAACATGTTAACAAAATATATCAATTTTTATTATAGAAAAATTATAAATGGTTTATGAAATCAAAAAAAAACACTTTAAATACTGAGAATACATTTTATTTTTCAGATAAATCATTTCTGTCATCATTGCAGATTATAATTTTATTTTTTGTAATAATTTTAATTATTATTTGTGTTTATGTACATTGTTAATTGGAATGCTACTATGGAAGAATCCGCGACAATAATATGAAGAAAACGAACAGAAGACACAATGCAAGGCAAACAATTTCTGAAGAACCATGGATTTGACACAAAACAATTCATATGTTTCTGTTTCGAATGTTTTCTACTTTTTCAAATAAATTGTGTATGTGTAAATTACAAACATTTTAGCAACACACAGTAAGCAGCTGAGCTTTAATGCTAGTCCGATGAAGATGTTTTTGTCTATTGGACAACAGAGGACAAACAGAAATTAAAGAAAATAAAATGTAAATACATTTGAAAATTAAAATGTATCCTAATGTGTTTTTGTTGTATTCATTTAAATCAAGTATAATGATGTATTTAAAAATTTTCCTAAATTTCACAAAAACAAATGATAGGCTAAGTTGTATGATAGACAGTTATTGTAATACAAAATACTACAATCGTACAATAAATGTTAATAATAACAATAGAAAATATACATTAACAATAAACTTCATTAATAAATGTAAAGATAACATAAATATAGCCGTACTTTTAAACAATTCTAAAAGTAAAGAAATAATAGGGTCAGATTTAAGTAAATATATTCCTAAAATAAGGTAAAACTCCTACCACCAACTGGATGAAAAATTTGTAATTATAAAAAAGAGTTAAAATCAATATATAACGATAATATTAGAAACATAATGGAAGCAGAAAGCTATTGGAAAAGTCTTAGTTTTGATAAAATAAATGAACATATATGTACCCATAATCTTGCATTTATTGAAAATTGTGAATTTAGAAAGCTGCAATCAAAATGGTATAACTATAGATTAAATAATAACAACGACAAAAATAAAATTTACAATTCATTATATGATAACTCAAATGATTACTTTAGTAAGCTGATTATTAGTGAAAGCTCTAATATATCTAAGATAAACATTTGGAAAGATTATATATTTGATAAAATTCAAAATAAAATGAAAATAACAAACAATTAAAATTTTTTTTCAAATGTAAGATAGCTTAAATCACTACATTCATATGTTGACAAAAGAAATAAAACCTCTCCGAATAATGTCAATAATCGATAGCGTTAGACTTCATCCTCTTCGTTATCACTACTTTCAGATAGGGCCAGATCATCTAGAATATCTGAATCAACAGATCCACTGACAACTAGCCGGCCTTTTTCCGATAACATCTGTTTGTTTATAGTGGGCGTAATTATTTGATCTGTTTCACAAAAATAAGTTAATAATTCTGTTTCATAATTAAAACTTCCGTCTGATTCATGATTATCACTATTTGCGTTCGATAAACTGTCAGTTAATTTGGAATCAGATAATGTATGCACGTCATGTTTCATATAACCGAGGGTCTGTTTACTAATATCAGTTTCTGGCTGTGAATTTATAGGTAACGATTCAGGATCATCAGCATCGTTATTATTTGATGAATTGTGACATTGTTGCAGAAAGGTGTCAAAATGTGGCTTAATTTTGCTTGAAAGACTTTGGGGCTTTACTGTGATTGCAGAGCTCAATACTTCCAGTGTGAATTTTTCGTTTTCTTCTATAAGTATACAATCTCCGTAGGAACGCAATTTATGTGTTCCTGAAAAACGTGACGTGTATGCACTGGATCCTGGTATATTAGCTAGCGTGTCAGTTACTTCATTTGTATTGTTAAATTCAATGTATCCTGGAGCGGACTGATCAATTGACGATGAAAGAGAGTCAACTGCGAGATCAAGTGCCTGGAACGGGTTCATTCTTCGTGTGGGATTCTCCGTTATGGGGTTAGCAATCTCGTAATAAGGTCGGTTTAACATATAAATGCTAGATAATATAGCTTTTGAATTTCCTCTCATGAGTGCTATTGATATTCGTTGAAAAGCCGTGCAGATGCGATGCTGTATGGTATAGATGATCAAATTGATAAGGATCGGGCGATTCGTCTGATAATTTTCTCCCATTCCAAATTCCAGCCGCCGTAACACTCCAACACTGCAAGTATGATGTTATATCCCGCCTCAATCATTTTAGCACTGTACTTCATATCTATGACCGATGATGCGTACTGCGCAGCTGCGTAACCAGGCTCATAAGCTAACTGGCGAAGAAAAGATTTCTGTAGTGGATGTGTTACTGCGAAATCTATAGCATCTGAAGGATCCCCGTAGATCAGAATATCGGCTAGCCGTTTTTGTAGATTTTGGACAAGGTTGCGAACCTCGCAACCCACATGCATTCCTGCTGATTGTGCCGCCTGGAGAACGACGTCACGAATTCCATTATGACGCATTCCTGGAAAACCACCGTAGTTGCAAGTGAGTGCATGGAAGCCCTCAGATATATATACAGAACTTACTAAATTAAGGAATTACTTTATCATAACAACTATTGATAAAGCTAGTAATAACTTTGTTTTTATATGCAAAAAGCTTTACTATGATATACTAATGAAAGTGGTTAATTCTAATGATTTAAATGGAAATCCAACATATGAATGTAGTGGGTTGAGTTTTGAAACAATTATTACAAGTCACTGTTCTATGATAAATAAAAAGAATATAAAGTTTTAATCAGATAATAAAACTATACATATATTATATTAGAATCCAAAATTACAAAAAAATCCAATAAAACCTAGGTTCATATGTAGTGCGTTTAAATGTACATTAAAACCACTTTCTGTCTATATGAATAAAATACTTAAAGTAAATAAAGCTACTTTAAAAAATATTGCAAGGTAATCTAAATAAGTACTTGTATAAAACACTATTTCAGAATTAATTCTACAAAAGAATTTTTAGAACAGACAAAAGGAATAAATTTTCAAAATATAAATACATACGATTTTAGTAAGCTTTATACAAATCTAGATTTAGTAGATATTAAAGAAGCGTTAGTAAAATTAATTTATCTTATATTCGGAAAAAGATATACATATATATGTTATAATAATAACGCATATCTAAAAAAAACCATCAAGTAAATATAAATATATGGATAAAATTGAATTAATAGATTCCTTAAATATTTTGATAAATCAAAATTATTTAACAGTACGGGCATCTATATTTAGACAAGTAAAAGGTGTTCCAATGGGTAGTAATAGTAGCCCAATTATAGCTGACTTGTTTTTAAGCTTTACAGAATATAAATTTGTTCATAACTGTGTAAAAACTAAATCTAAAGTATATAAATATATTAAATGTATGTTTCTATACATTGATGATATATGGGAATTTAATTCTAATAATGTTTATTCAATCAATGAACCAAATTTATCCAGCAAGCCTTATTCTTAACAAAACCAATATTAATGATAAAGAAGGTGTATATCTAGATATGAACATTAAATAAACATTAACTAAAACTACTATTAATTTATATCGTAAAGATGACATATTTAAATTTACAATAAACATTTTTTTACATAAGCATTCATGCATACAATTTAATATAAAATATAATACATAAAATAATGAAATTTTACGAATTGTAAAAATATGTAATGATATTAGCTTTATTCAAAATTATTTTAATAATTTCAAGATACATATATTAAACTAGGTTACTATAAAAAATAAAAAAACATAAAGAACAAAATAGTAAAATATATAAATCCACAAAATAATATAAAGGATAAATTTAAACTCTTAAGTGGCACATTTATATGGATGGATAATAAATAATATACTTTGTATTAGAATAAGATAATAGATAGTTTTATCAGAGAAAATACATCATAAGCATGTATTTGGCCCCGCTGCTATTTTGGGTAGAGGAGTTATAAGCCGCAATCTGATAGCAGAGCACTTCCTCCTGATGACCTCTTATTCTTATTCTGATACAAAGTTTGTTTTTTATTAGTCAATTTACAAAAATGATTTTTTTTAATTTTGATTTTTTTTAACTTGATTTAAATTATAGAAAATCTAAAAACAATTATTAATTTTATTATTTAATTATTAAATTTATATTTAGCATTATTATGTTTTGTTTATTTTATAATTATATATAGTACGTAGACTCAGTTAGCTGATTTGATTAATTCATTGACAAGTTTCTAAATTAGGAAAAATACGACATATTGAGATAGTATTTACATTACAGATTACTGCGTACCCAAGCTCCGAACGCAAGTTTCGAAACTGCCAGATTGAAATTTGTTTTATGATGCGATATACGACAGTAAAATTTTCAATCTAAACAAATTTGCATGGCACATATCTAATACATATTGTTAATTAAATTGTTTAAATTTTTGTAATTAATTATTTTTTGTACTATATGAGTAAGAGCACACATTGTTTTCGTATAAATCGTGATCAAAATGAAACGCTTACCAAAAAATTGTTTGTTCTTTTATAAACTGTTAGATCACTAATAATAAATATGGATTTTTTATCAAAACGATAGTGATACCAATCCGCGCGAATTTTTTTTGTCATTTATGGCCAGACGCCGAATAAAGACGAAACCACTGCTAGATGCCGTTTCGTCATCACTACGACTCAACAGTGATTCGTTGATGAATCATCAGTGATTCGTTGATCATCTGCTAGTCCTCCTCTGCATCCAGCAGTAGGAGGGAACTGGCACTGATGAGTCATAGTGATAACGAAATAGCATCTAGCAGTGTTTTTCGTTGCTCTTCCGCGTCTAGTTTACAGTGACTAACATAAATTTTCGCGAATTGGTATCACTCTCGTTTTGAGATATTAATAAAAAAAGTTTACCGATATAAAGCTACTTTGCGCGAGCATTTGCCAATGCTCTTGCTTATGACATTTTTTGTGAAGCGGAAGTAATGGTCTAGCACTCAAAGATTATGTTACTAGAAGTTTTCTATTAGACCATTCAAATGATTCGTTGATTGCCGTCTGCTAGTCCTCTTCTGCTTCACGCAGTAGGAGTGAACTGGAAGTGATGAGTTATAGTAATGACGAAATAGCATCTAGCAGTGTTTTTCGTCGTTCCTCCGCGACTGGCTAAAAATGAATAACCATGAATTTTCTGTGTTTGAATATATCAAGTGAAAATATACATAGTTGTTCAGTAGAAACTTAAATTATAGAACATTTTGGGACTTGGAGATTCATTTGATATTTGATAATCTGCATTGAAATAACACTATAACTTTTAATACTTGATAACTTCATATATTTTTCACATATCTTAAACACCAGAATATTTAAATATTTAGTAAAAAAGTAATGCTTTTAGTATTTGTAAAATTAATTAGGAATGTTTTTAGTATTTATAAAATTATTAGGAATGTTTTAATTATGTCTTTATTATGTTAAGCGAATGCTTCATGCGTGATCTAAAATTATAAACATTTATATTATGCAAGATTAATTAACAAATTGAACATCATTTTTAATGAGTCAGAATCGTCGCATTTGTAAAATTAATCTGCAAATTATAGTTTAGCTGTTAGCATGTTATTGTGCACTTGGATCTCGAAATCTACTTTATAAAGATTGCCTAACATTACTGAATAGATCATATTATTTAATTGCTTAAATGCAAAGCAGAGTAATTAAATTGTAACTAATAAAAATAAAACATCAAACCAGTTGTATTTCTAACAAATTTTACGTTTTTGAAATTTATATTTACTAACCTTATGCAATTTTTATTAACTGACATTTTTAATAATTATAGATTAAATTATGCCTTATACAAAATTGTTAAAATTGTTAAAGTGTATTTAGAGCTAAGGAATGCAAAGCGTAGTATTACAATCTGTATAGAACAAACATTTTAAGAGCTTGAACACACAGTAAGCAGCTGAGCTTTAATGCTAGTCCGATGAAGATGTTTTTGTCTATTGGACATGACAGAGGACAAACAGAAATTAAAGAAAATAAAATGTAAATACATTTGAAAATTAAAATGTATCCTAATGTGTTTTTGTTGTATTCATTTAAATCAAGTATAATGATGTATTTAAAAATTTTCCTAAATTTCACAAAAACAAATGATAGGCTAAGTTGTATGATAGACAGTTATTGTAATACAAAATACTACAATCGTACAATAAATGTTAATAATAACAATAGAAAATATACATTAACAATAAACTTCATTAATAAATGTAAAGATAACATAAATATAGCCGTACTTTTAAACAATTCTAAAAGTAAAGAAATAATAGGGTCAGATTTAAGTAAATATATTCCTAAAATAAGGTATAAACTCCTACCACCAACTGGATGAAAAATTTGTAATTATAAAAAAGAGTTAAAATCAATATATAACGATAATATTAGAAACATAATGGAAGCAGAAAGCTATTGGAAAAGTCTTAGTTTTGATAAAATAAATGAACATATATGTACCCATAATCTTGCATTTATTGAAAATTGTGAATTTAGAAAGCTGCAATCAAAATGGTATAACTATAGATTAAATAATAACAACGACAAAAATAAAATTTACAATTCATTATATGATAACTCAAATGATTACTTTAGTAAGCTGATTATTAGTGAAAGCTCTAATATATCTAAGATAAACATTTGGAAAGATTATATATTTGATAAAATTCAAAATAAAATGAAAATAACAAACAATTAAAATTTTTTTTCAAATGTAAGATAGCTTAAATCACTACATTCATATGTTGACAAAAGAAATAAAACCTCTCCGAATAATGTCAATAATCGATAGCGTTAGACTTCATCCTCTTCGTTATCACTACTTTCAGATAGGGCCAGATCATCTAGAATATCTGAATCAACAGATCCACTGACAACTAGCCGGCCTTTTTCCGATAACATCTGTTTGTTTATAGTGGGCGTAATTATTTGATCTGTTTCACAAAAATAAGTTAATAATTCTGTTTCATAATTAAAACTTCCGTCTGATTCATGATTATCACTATTTGCGTTCGATAAACTGTCAGTTAATTTGGAATCAGATAATGTATGCACGTCATGTTTCATATAACCGAGGGTCTGTTTACTAATTTCAGTTTCTGGCTGTGAATTTATAGGTAACGATTCAGGATCATCAGCGTCGTTATTATTTGATGAATTGTGACATTGTTGCAGAAAGGTGTCAAAATGTGGCTTAATTTTGCTTGAAAGACTTTGGGGCTTTACTGTGATTGCAGAGCTCAATACTTCCAGTGTGAATTTTTCGTTTTATTCTATAAGTACACAATCTCTGTAGGAACGCAATTTATGTGTTCCTGAAAAACGTGACGTGTATGCACTGGATCCTGGTATATTAGCTAGCGTGTCAGTTACTTCATTTGTATTGTTAAATTCAATGTATCCTGGAGCGGACTGATCAATTGACGATGAAAGAGAGTCAACTGCGAGATCAAGTGCCTGGAAGGGGTTCATTCTTCGTGTGGGATTCTCCGTTATGGGGTTAGCAATCTCGTAATAAGGTCGGTTTAACATATAAATGCTAGATAATATAGCTTTTGAATTTCCTCTCATGAGTGCTATTGATATTCGTTGAAAGAGCCGTGCAGATGCGATGCTGTATGGTATAGATGATCAAATTGATAAGGATCGGGCGATTCGTCTGATAATTTTCTCCCATTCCAAATTCCAGCCGCCGTAACACTCCAACACTGCAAGTATGATGTTATATCCCGCCTCAATCGTTTTAGCACTGTACTTCATATCTATGACCGATGATGCGTACTGCGCAGCTGCGTAACCAGGCTCATAAGCTAACTGGCGAAGAAAAGATTTCTGTAGTGGATGTGTTACTGCGAAATCTATAGCATCTGAAGGATCCCCGTAGATCAGAATATCGGCTAGCCGTTTTTGTAGATTTTGGACAAGGTTGCGAACCTCGCAACCCACATGCATTCCTGCTGATTGTGCCGCCTGGAGAACGACGTCACGAATTCCATTATGACGCATTCCTGGAAAACCACCGTAGTTGCAAGTTAGTGCATGGAAGCCCTCAGATATATATACAGAACTTACTAAATTAAGGAATTACTTTATCATAACAACTATTGATAAAGCTAGTAATAACTTTGTTTTTATATGCAAAAAGCTTTATAATGATATACTAATGAAAGAGGTTAATTCTAATGATTTAAATGGAAATCCAACATATGAATGTAGTGGGTTGAGTTTTGAAACAATTATTACAAGTCACTGTTCTATGATAAATAAAAAGAATATAAAGTTTTAATCAGATAATAAAACTATACATATATTATATTAGAATCCAAAATTACAAAAAAATCCAATAAAACCTAGGTTCATATGTAGTGCGTTTAAATGTACATTAAAACCACTTTCTGTCTATATGAATAAAATACTTAAAGTAAATAAAGCTACTTTAAAAAATATTGCAAGGTAATCTAAATTAGTACTTGTATAAAACACTATTTCAGAATTAATTCTACAAAAGAATTTTTAGAACAGACAAAAGGAATAAATTTTCAAAATATAAATACATACGATTTTAGTAAGCTTTATACAAATCTAGATTTAGTAGATATTAAAGAAGCGTTAGTAAAATTAATTTATCTTATATTCGGAAAAAGATATACATATATATGTTATAATAATAACGCATATCTAAAAAAAACCATCAAGTAAATATAAATATATGGATAAAATTGAATTAATAGATTCCTTAAATATTTTGATAAATCAAAATTATTTAACAGTACGGGCATCTATATTTAGACAAGTAATAGGTGTTCCAATGGGTAGTAATAGTAGCCCAATTATAGCTGACTTGTTTTTAAGCTTTACAGAATATAAATTTGTTCATAACTGTGTAAAAACTAAATCTAAAGTATATAAATATATTAAATGTATGTTTCTATACATTAATAATATATGGGAATTTAATTCTAATAATGTTTATTCAATCAATGAACAAATTTATCCAGCAAGCCTTATTCTTAACAAAACCAATATTAATGATAAAGAAGGTGTATATCTAGATATGAACATTAAATTAACATTAACTAAAACTACATTAATTTATATCGTAAAGATGACATATTTAAATTTACAATAAACATTTTTTACATAAGCATTCATGCATACAATTTAATATAAAATATAATACATAAAATAATGAAATTTTACGAATTGTAAAAATATGTAATGATATTAGCTTTATTCAATGTTATTTTAATAATTTTAAGATACATATGTTAAACTAGGTTACTATAAAAAATAAAAAAACATAAAGAACAAAATAGTAAAATATATAAATCCACAA